>CM046449.1:68706472-68926472 GCA_025506515.1 Flaveria trinervia
ATGTGTTCAAAATAAGATAGTTTCCCTCTTATTAAACACACTTAATATTAACTAGTGTTTTGTCACAATTAATAAGTCATCTACAAGACTTATTTAAAATGTGACATAAGTCTTCTCTAATTAAATAATTTAATTAAAGCATACTCTTATATTATTAGTGTTATTTAAACCCTTTTAAATAACAAAATAATAATAAAACCATCAACAAATTATCCTTATAATTTGTTCCATCTCTAATGCCTTTGTTTAGAAAACCCTTTTCTTAACATGATGCAATTATTCAATTGCATGATCCCATCATCAATTAAATAATTCTTCGTGATTGTAAAGCTTGTTATTGGGTATAACCCGACTTGGATCATAACGTACTAACCACATCAATATTCTACGTGTCTTGGGCATATAGAATCCTACAATCTCCCACTTGCCCAAGATTCATAGAAGATTGATGCAAGCAGTAAATACCGCCTAACAACGGTTTACTGCCCTTAATACGCAGGACTTATGGCCATTCAATAACATCATCCCTTTCAAGTACCCTACTTGAAATGATTTAGGTGAATCAATCATCTATCCTTTTGTTACAGATGTCATGTTAAATCCAAGAACATAGAATGATCATTTCTTGTTAATTTAACTTAATCAGGCCTTAGACATCTAACTCTCAACGAATAAGAGAACAAATTCCATCTTGATTACATACGTTTCTCACAAACACCTCGTGTTATACCTGAACATACCTTATGTACTGTCCATTATTTCAGGACAGTGAAGAATTAGCTCAAGGTATAACACTTGGTGAATATCAAAACCCTATATGTATCTCAGGTCGGAGGATACCAAATGATATTCACCTTTACTCAAATTTACTTATGATCAATCAATAAGATTCCATGTAGTAAAATTTGAGATGCGGGTTAGTCCAATATTTGTATCCACAAATATCTATGAACCTTGGTAGCAACCCATGCTCTATTCATCTTTATGAATATCACCAATCCAAGTTCATAATAGTCTTACCTTCAAACTTGCTCCATAAGTTGAACGACTACGGACATTTAGAGTAAACAATTTACTCATGGATTAAACATGCTAAATTGGAACATTAATTGAAACATTATAACCAAATAATTTTATTCAAATAATGAAGAGTTCCACATATCCAAATACAAAATTTTACAGATCAAATCCAATCACTAGAATATCGAAGTCCCATGGCACAAGTATGACCTTCATGCTTTGCCTTTTCAAGGAGCTTCGTGAGAGGATCCGCAATGTTTTGATCCGTGTGAACTTTGCGAATACATATCTTTCCCTTTTCAACTTCATCTCGTATGTAGTTGAATCTCGCTCAATGTGCCTAGTCTTTTGATGAGCACAGGGTTCCTTGATTTGAGTAATCGCACCCTCGTTATCACAAAAGATCTCTAGGGGGTTCTGAATGGAAGGGACAACCCCTAGATCGGCAATGAATTTCTTTAACCATGCAGCTTCTTGAGCTGCCAATGAGCGGCGACGTATTCTGATTTGTAGTTGATAGAGCCACCACATCCTGCTTGGAGCTCTTCCAAGAAACCGCTCCTCCATTCAGAATGAAAAATGTATCCCGATTGTGACGAGAATCATCACGATCGGTCTAGAAACTCGCATCCGTGTAACCTTTACAAGGAGTTCCTCGTCACCAGATCCATATATTAGGAAATATCTCTTGTCCTCCTTAGGTACTTTAGTATGTTCTAACAGCCATCCAATGATTGTCTCCAGGATTTTGCTGGTATCGGCTTGTCATGCTTAAGGCGCATGACACGTCCGGTCGAGTGCATATCATCGCATACATGATGGATCCAATAGCAGATGCATATGGATTGCCTTCATTTTATCTTGCTCATCTTTGAGAGCTTGGACATTGAGTCGTACTCAATATCGTCCTCTTTGAATAGGTACCGTACCTTTCTTAGAGTTCTCCATCTTGAACTTTTCAGATTTTATCAATGTATGCACTTTGATTCAAACCAATCAACCGCCTTGATCTATCCTATAGATCTTTATTCCCAGAATATAGGCGGCTTCACCAAGATCCTTAATGGAAAAACAACTTCCAAGCCAGGTTTTTACACCTTCCAAGGCTGGAATGTCATTTCCAATAGTAGTATGTCATCAACATACAATACTAGGAAAGTTATTGTGCTCCCACTAGCCTTCTCTATATACACAGGCCTCGTCAGCGTTTTTTATGAAGCCAAATTTCTTTACTTCCTCATCAAAACGGTGATTCCAGCTTCTCGATGCTTGTTTCAATCCATAGATTGATTTCTTTAACTTGCATACTTTATTAGGATGGTTTGGATCGACAAAACCTTCAGGCTGAACCATATAGACATCTTCCTCAAGATATCCATTTAGGAAAGCCGTTTTGACATCCATTTGCCAAATCTCGTAATCATAATGAGCAGCTATGGCAAACAATATCCTTATAGACTTTAGCATCGCAACAGGTGAGAAAGTTTCATCATAATCAACCCCTTGAGTTTGAGTGAAACCCTTTGCTACAAGTCTAGCTTTATAAGTATCCAAGTTTCCATGCATATCGGTTTTCTTCTTGAAAACCCACTTGCTTCCAACTATCTTGGAGTTAAGAGGTGGTTCAACAAGTCCCAAACTTGATTGTCATACATGGATTGCATCTCAGCGCTTCATGGCTTCAAGCCATTTGTCACAATCCGAATTGGACACTGCATTATGGTATGTGGTTGGTTCGTCTGAATCTACCACATAGCACCCATCCACGAAAAATCCGTATCTTTCAGGTGGATTACTAGTTCTACCACTTCTGCGAACATCTTGTGTGTATTGATCAACTCCTTGATCATACTCAACATACTCATGTTGAGTGCTAGTTTCAACAACCGTGCATTGGGTTGTGGTTCTTGATCCTCTTCAAGATCCACTGTTCTACTGCCAGCTCCTTCCATAAGGAACTTGCTTCTAAGAACTCACCCTTTCTGGCAACAAACACCTTTGTTCCAATGGATCATAGAAATAATATCCCATAGAATCTCTAGGATATCCAACAAAGATACACTTGGTGGATCGGACTTCTAATTTGTTTGGGGTGGGAGTCTTAACATAGCCTCACATCCCCAAACCCTTAAGTATGATAGGGATGGAACTCTTCCATGCCATATCTCAAAAGGTGTCCTTTCCACCTTTTTGGTTGGGGCATATTAGAATACGGGCCGCGGAGAGCAAAGCGAAACCCCAAAATGATAGAGGTAATGAGCTTCTAGCCATCATAGATCGGACCATATCCAATAAGGTTCGATTCCTCCTCTCAGACACACCATTATGTTGTGGTGTTCCAGGTGGAGTGAGCTGTGAGAATCCCACAACTCCTAAGATGATCTTGAAAAGCTTCACTTAGGTATCACTCCTCTATCGGTACGGAGAACTTTAATTGACTTGTTGAGTTGATTTTCTACTTCATTCTTGAAGATTTTGAACATTTCAAAAGCTTCATCTTTGTGCCTTAATAAGTACACATACCCATAGCGACTATAATCGTCGGTAAAGGTAATGAAGTATCTTTCACCATTCCTATCATTGGCTTAAAAGGACCACATACATCCGAATGTATGATTCCTAATATATCTTTTGCCCTTTCGTTAGTTCCACTAAAAGGTGCCTTAGTCATCTTCCCTTGTAAACAAGATTCACAAACATCAATGAATCACATTCATTTGTTTTAAAAGACCATTCTTTTGAAGTGTTTGTAAACATTTCTTGTTTATATGACCAAGACGACAATGCCAAAGATAGGTATCACTCAAGTCCAACTTGAGCTTCTTGGTGTTAGTTTGGTACAGTGAACTATTTAACGTATTTTCATGAACCATTCATAAATACCATTAATGGGAATAGCTTTAAAATAGAACATACCATTTAAAGAAACATGAATATCATTTTCAATAAAGGATAGTACATAATGATAATGTCTTAATTGGGATACAGAAATAATGTTCCTAGTCAAACTAGGAGCATACAAAACATTCTTCAAAATAACATCCAAGCCATTTGGAAGTTTTAGGATGTAATCCCCACGAGCTTCAACTAAGACTTTAGTTCCATTGCCCATGAAGAGGCTAACATCCCCTTGATTGAAGTCCCTACTTCTTGTGAACCCCTGCAACAAATTGCAAATATGAGTTCCACATCCGGTATCCAATACCCATGTGTTAGAAGATGTTACATTAAGATCAATATGAATCATGTATATTGTACCTGAGGTCTGCCCGGCATCCCTCTTCGCTTTCAACTCTTGGAGATGGACGGGACAATTCCTTGCCCAATGTCCAATCTCCCCACACTTGAAGCATGGGTCATTAGTGGCAACCTTTTCCCTTTTCTCTTGTGGTTTGGGTGGCACCCTTGCCACCCCTTTCCCTTTTCCCCAAGCGGGTCCCTTACCCTTGGCAACCATTGCCTTGGGTGCGGGACGAGGCCTTTTATTGTTCCCACCTTCATTGATGGTGAGAACGGGTAAAACCCTTTTACCCATGGCCGCCTCGGCCGTTTTGAGCATTGAGTGAAGCTCACCAATGCTTTTTCCCAAGCATTCATGTTGTAGTTCAACACGAATGTCTCGAACCTCTTGGTAAGGCCATTTAGGATCAAATCCGTGGCCAATTCTTTCGAGACGGGACAATTAAGCCTTTCGAGGCGGTCAATGTGACTTTTCATCTTAAGTACATAAGATGAAACAGATTGGTTGTCGTCCATACGACATGCATGGAGTGCTCGAACCGTTTCGAAGCGCTCAACCCTAGCTTGCTGTTGGAACGTTTCCTTCAGCTGGGCAATCATGTCGTAAGCTCCGTGATGTTCATACTCCTTCTGGAGATCCGAAGTCATGCTCGCTAGCATGAGACAAGACACTTGGACGGAGTCCTCAGTGTATTTTAGCCAATCGCTATAGGCCTCCTCATCATCCTCGCTAGGTTGATCGGGGATAGGGTCGTCTAAAATATACGATCTTCTTTCTTGCTTGAGAACGATTCTCAAGTTTCGATACCAATCGATGAAGTTGTTATGATTTAGACGTTCCTTTTGGAGGATCGCTCGTAGAGATTGGTTGGACGCGGATGAGTTATCGGAATTATCATTATTTGAGGCCATCTACAAATTTTAACAAAGTTTTGTTTTAGTATTTTCGATATTGTAATTTTAATAATAAATGACTTTTAAGGTCTTTCATATTAAAATCTAGAACCCAACATTACATTTAAATTGTGGTTAGGTGACCTTTATCCCACGTTTTAAATTAATAAGGTGGTCAACGTTTGATGATTGCAACCACTTGCAACTTCTAGAAATATGGGATCGACTTGAAACATCATATGTAAAGTCGGCATGTAAATCCCATCAACACCATTTGGAAACCATATTGTAGGTGATCCATTTAACATGGTTTGCAAATCAAGTTACCCTACTTGCACACACATGTGAGTTTACCAACATAAGTGGTTAGGTGACCTTTATCCCACCAATGTGGTATTCCCACCTTAAGTCACAAGTTCCCTCAAATGGTTAGGTGACCTTTATCCCATTAAGAGTTTCCAAATGACTGAAGTGTTGTGTAAAAGGACGGTGTTAAACTTGTTTGAAAAAAAAGCTTAGAGGGCCCATAATCCGAAGTTTAGAAAACTCGATGTACTTGTATTTGCATGCTTTCAAATACAAGGTACCCTATGGTTCTTTGATTAAAACCTATTTTAATCTTTGAAATCATTAAATCATTTTAATAACCTTTTATTAACCTTTAAGAACCATCAATTTTTCAGCTTGTTAAGTTTGTTAATGAGTTTGTTGTGAATATCCAAATATCAACCAAACATAAACAACTATATGTGCATATGTGCATAACCATAGCATCTAAAGTGGTCCACACTTGCTTGCCATCACAAGTGTGGTCCATAGGACATTCCTAAGGGTCACAAACAAAGCATATTGAAGACTTCCAAAAGTCTCCCACTTGAAACCACATCCAAAGTGCTCCATGTTTCTCTTATGACCTTCCTTTGTGCTTCCAAAGTGTATGTCTTCATATTACAAGATATAAAGTCCTAATACAAGATATCTAGTAAAATGAAAATACACCTAATCTATTCATTACAACCCAATAATAAATAAATTACATATGAAACAAAGCACAAAGAACAAAAGATACAACCCAATTGAATGAATCAATACAACCATCACAAACATCCAAACAATCACAAGGTCAAAGGCTGGTTATGCACTAAAACATCCAATGATCAAATCATCAAAATATAATGAAACCCCACTTAAAACCTTCAAAATTTCAGCCAACATAAACTGAAATTTTTGGTTTTAAATATTGTCCAAACAATCAACATATCAACATACATATCTTTCAAGGTTTATCACAAGCATGTGTAATGTAACCTTGAAAGTTGGGGATTCAACAAAACATAATATAGCAGCCCAAAACAGCCTATAACAAGTCTAAAACCATCCTTTAAAACCAATTTCAAAGGATAAACAAGCAAGTCATCCACATAACCGGCTCTAGATGCCATTTAATGGGTTTGTTAAAACACTAAAACATAGTTTAACCTTTTAAACTTTCAGAAAGCGCAGCGGATTATATGTCTCTAAAACAATTTTAAAGCTCAAATGTATGTTCTTTAGTGATCTTTTAAGATGGTAAAACAAACCCAAACAAAAGGATCATCATATGTGAATGGACATGCTATGTGTACATAAAATAACACAATATGGCAACCTCAAAGGGCTGCCATGAACTACCTCCTTCCAACAGCAAGAAAAACGTCCAACAGAAGGAGATTTGAGATGCTTAAATAGCCAAGAACACAAGTGTAGAAGTCCTCAAGTGACTACTCCCACAAGCCTCAAGTAGGCTTCTTAGTTGCTTGATTTTGAACCCCAAAACTCAGAAAGAGAGCTGCCAAAAGAGCTTCCAAAACCGTGAGTTTCCAGCAGCAAGTTTGATGATGTAGGAAGATGAAATCGACCCCAAGGTTCCAAGAAGAGGAACCATCAAGTGTTTATACCCCAAGCCTAGTTACAATCACCTTCTTGTTAGGAAGATGAACACTAAATCAAAACCAAAACTCACAATTTTCTGCTGCCATTTCCGTGAGATGGAGGAGAGAAAAAGGAGAGCTTTTCTGATTTTGCATGTGTTCTAATTGGAAAAATAAGAGAGAGCTTCCACTAGTTAAGTTTGTGTCTTCTCAAGACAACAAAAGACCCAATCACCTCCAAGGAGTGGGCGGCCAAAATGTGTTCAAAATAAGATAGTTTCCCTCTTAATTAAACACACTTACTTAATATTAACTAGTGTTTTGTCACACATTAAAAAGTCATCTACAAGACTTATTTAAAATGTGACATAAGTCTTCTCTAATTAAATAATTT
This sequence comes from Flaveria trinervia, assembly GCA_025506515.1. Classification (NCBI taxonomy): domain Eukaryota; kingdom Viridiplantae; phylum Streptophyta; class Magnoliopsida; order Asterales; family Asteraceae; genus Flaveria; species Flaveria trinervia. The sequence goes on from CM046449.1 coordinate 68,713,931, forward strand.
AATTAAAGTATACTCTTATATTATTAGTGTTATTTAAACCCTTTTAAAACAACAAAATAATAATAACCTAAAAAAACATCAACCAATATCCTTATAATTTGTTCCATCTCTAATGCCTTTGTTTAGAAAACCCTTTTTCTAAACATGATGCAATTATTCAATTGCATGATCCCATCATCAATTAAATAATTCTTCGTGATTTTAAAGCTTGTTATTGGGTATAACCCGACTTGGATCATAACGTACTAACCACATCAATATTCTACGTGTCTTAGGCATATAGAATCCTACAGTATAAGTATCTCATGTTCTTGTATCTTTTATTCATGCTTTGTAACACTTGTAATAGAACATAGAGAAAGCAATATACTGGATTCTTGAAAACCAAACACTTGTGCTCTTTGTGTTCTGTCTCAATACTACTTGTGTTCTTAGTGTCATCACTTGGTTAATCCAGTTTACTATTTGATCTAAGTTTAGTTTATCTCCTCTTTGTGTTGTTGTGTTGTAACTCATACCCTTCAACGATCCTGCATTTGTATCAGAGCATTCCAGGCTCTTGATATAAGATCTTACCATCTTTAGATCCCTCACACACAAAAATACTAAACTTTTCAAATGGCAGCCATTTCCAAAACTGATATGGAAACTAGAACCATGAACAAGTCCCCACTGATCACTCTTGATGAGTTTGACACCTGGTGTTTAAGAATGGAAGGTTTCATCAGGTCTCTTAATTCAAGAATGTGGGAGTCTATTAAGAATGGGCCTTTCATACCCAGCACAACTTCTGCTACTGGTGCTGGTATGATCCCCAAAGATGTGGCTAACTACTCTGATGAAGATAGGAAGAGAGTAGAGATAGACAAAAAATCCATGACAGCTCTTCAAACTGCCCAACCAAACTCTGTATATAGAGGTTTCAAGAAGTGCAAAACAGCCAAGCAGTTGTGGGATGCACTGAAACTAATGTATGAGGGTTCTTCTGAAGCCAAGGAGAACAAGAAGGATCTCTTGAAGCAGCAGTTTGAAAACTTCACCTTCAAAACAAATGAACCATGACTCAGTAGTACTTCAGGTATGTTGAGATAGTGGATACCCTAGTGGATGGAGGAGTTTCTCTTGAAAATAGAGACATTGTAAGGAAGTTCATGTCCTCACTTCCTAGGCAGTGGACACACTACTGTGTGGTGATCATATGGGATTCTCAGTGGCTACCAGATGGAGATGAACATGCAAGGTTCATCTGGAAACTCCAACAATCAAATGGGTTCAGCCCTACATGTGGTTGAAAGGGTCAACATAGAACCCAAACATCATCTCTTATTCTACCCTAACACTCACCCAAGGGTCCTTTCATCACCTTCCTAGAGACACCAAAGGAGAACTACACTTAAGGAAGCCCATTCCAAGAGACAAGCTCTTCTCAAGCTTTTGTGTCTTCTGATGAAAGCTGTGGCAACTTCTTTTCACTCTTGAAGACCTGGACTGTATCCATCCAGATGATCTGGAATACATGGAAATAGTCCAGCAGATGGCTCTTCTCACTCACAGAGCCAAGAAGTTCTACAAGAGGACTGCAAGGAAGTTTCCAAGCAATGCAACCAGTGGAAAGTTTGGACTGGACAAAGGCAAAGTCAAGTGTTACAACTGTAACCTGATGGGCCACTTTGCCAGAGAGTGTAAGGCACCTAGAACAAATGGTGGCCAAACACAATCTAGACCAAACTATACTGACAAAGCTCTCCATAATGAGAAGTCAAAGCAGCAAGCTGCTATTGCTGTTGAAGAAGGAGGCTTTGACTAGCGCTTTTAGGTTGAAGATACCTCTCCAAACCAAGCACTGATGGCAGATCATGATGAAGCCAAGGTATTGGAACATCTTTGTACTCGTGAATGCATTGCTAAAGTTAACAGGTACAGGTCCTATAACTTGGAACTGAGATCTGATATTGAGTCCTTAAATATTAAAATCTGATTTAGAAAGTCTGAAAATGATTATAAGCTGAAAATAGAGGACTTAGAGAAAACCATTTCAGTTCTAAAACATGAACACACAGATTTTAGGACTCAAATTAAAGATCTCATAACCAAGTTAACTGAGTGCTAGGTTGAGCTTGTGATCAGCAAAGCCAGGGCAGAAAAGAGTATTCTTGAAGAAGAGACCTTCAAGAACATGATATCCTCATCCCTGCACAACAAAGTGTGCTATCAAAATAGACAGGGACTAGGATCCAATGAGATAGCTCCTCCACACACAATCTTGTCAGTAAGATCTCCTAGGTGTGGAACTTGTGAAGATGAGCTTCCTCTCATAGATCCTATGAGTGAGGAGGATAAAGAAGAGATAGTGAAGAATCCCTCTACAAAGAGTGAAGAGGAGGATTCCAAGAAGGCACTATCCTTCTGAGGAGAAAGTGAAGACTGTGATGACCAAGTCTGTGAGAAAGAACTTGATCAGAAAGAGCAAAAGAAAGGCAAGGAAGGCTCAAGAGATCAAGGCAACTTTTGACTCTAAGAAGAAACAAGTTTTTATTTCTGCAGGGTTAAAATGGTAGGGACTGAAGGCATCAACCAAAACTCTGCTAAGAGTTCTGGTTCTTGCTTAACTCATCTCAGCAGCAAGAAGAAGACTGATCTGCTGTGTACCACTGCTGCACAGCCTGGTCCATCAAACTCCAAGAACGGTTCTCAACCCAAGAGGACGTCTCAGCATCTGCAAAGATGAAGGTGGAGAAGGGAAGTGACCAAAGACAGTCTTACTCTCAAGATAAGGCTCTTGTGAAGAAGAAGATGAATTGTGTTATGTGTGACAGCACCACTCACATTGCAAAGGATTGTCCCTTCAATCCTAAAGGTACTGTCCATATGGCCAAAACAAAGGCTTCAAAAGAGTTCTAAGAAGATTCAGGCTTCAGAAGGAAAACTAGTTTCCTTCGAAGTTCCATCTAACAAGAAGGGAAGTGGAAAATTCTCTTCGGAAGAACATTTTTCTCGGAAGAAAGGAGTTCTTCCGAAGCACTGAAGTCTGCTGCAGTGTTTGTAGAATCTTCCGAAGGTTCAGTCATCAAAACTTCTGAAACTCAAAAAGTTTCTAAAGTTTTGAAGGTCAAGTCAAGACTCCAAAGGTGATGTGGACGTTTAAGAAAGACCAAGTGACTGAGATTTCTCCATCAAAAACAGCTCAAGATCCTTTTTGTACAACCATAGGATCTATTACTGTTAATTTACCTTCTGCAAGTGAGCCCAAGACAAGCAAGGCTTGGGTTTCTAGATGTAACTAATCATTCTCTTTTGTGCAGGGATAGCTGAAGACAAACAGAAATGTCTGGATCATAGACAGTGGCTGCTCCACGCACATGACTGGTAATAGGTCACTACTCCAGAACTTTGAAAGGATTGATGGAGGACCTGTTGCTTTTGGAGGAGATGAAGGTGGTTACATTTCTGGTGGGGACAAGGTCACAAATGGTAAGCTCAACATAGAAAAGGTAAACTTTGTAAAGGAGCTTGGATATAATTTTTTGAGTGTATCTCAATTTTGTGATCAGAGTCATAACATGCTCTTTACTGAGCATGAGTGCATTGTTCTTAGGCCTGGTGTGGTCATTTCTCATGAGCATATCCTGCTTAGAGCCCCCAGGAAAGGAAACATGTACAAGATGGATTTGCAAGAAACCTCTCTCTCTAGAGAAGTTTCATGTTTTCTGTCTAAAGCCAATAGTGATGAGTCTTTCTTATGGCATAAAAGAATGTGCCATGTAAACTTTAAGAACATGAATAAATTAATTAAGCATGACTTGATAACTGGAATGCCAAAGAAAGAGTTTACAAGTGATGACCACTGTTGCATGCCTGAAAGGGAAGCACATAAGGTATCTCACAAGCCTAAGGAAAAGAACTCAATCACTACTCCCTTACACTTGTTACATATGGATATATTTGGCCCCACCAGTGTAATGAGTTTAGGAAGGACCTCATACTGTCTAGTGATCACAGATGACTTGACAAGATTAACTTGGGTTTCTTCCTTAGAACTAAGGATGAGACTCCTGAGATTCTGAAGAATTTCATCTTAAAGATTGAGAATCAATCTGATCACAAGGTCAAGATCATAAGATGTGATCAAGGAATCGAATTTAAGAACCATATCCTTGACACATTCTGTGATGAAAAGGGTATTACAAGACAATTTAGTGCTCCCAGGACTCCTCAGCAAAATGGTGTTGCTGAGAGGAGAAACAGGACACTGATTGAAGCTGCAAGAACCATGTTGTCTGACTCTAAACTGCCCATCACCTTCTGGGCAGAGGCAGTCAACACTGCCTGCTATATGCAGAACAGAGTTTTAGTAGTTAAGACTCATGGCAAGACTCCTAATGAACTTTGGCACAAGAGGAGACCTTTCATTGGTTTTCTCAGGTCATTTGGATGTCCTTGCACCATCTTGAATACCAAAGATCAAATTGCCAAGTTTGCTGAGAAATCAGATGATGGACACTTTATTGGATACTCTTCCCAGCTAAGGCTATAGAGTATACAATCTCAGAACTAGAATTATTGAGGAGTCAGTCAATGTTTCTTTCAATGAATACACACCTTGTGTTACTGGTTCTGGTCCGGATTGGCTGTTTGATCTTGATTTGGTTACCAACTGTTTTAACAAATCTTGTGAGAATGTTTCAGGATCTGCAGAAAATTTGAATACAGATGATCCTGATCCAAGATTTGAGCTAGGAAGATCTTCAAGACACATATCTTTAGCTCCAGTTGGAACCACTTCTGCAAATGAGGTTTCTATCAGCCCTACAATGACAAATTCAACTGATACATCTGGTATGCCTTCAAATTCCAGCTCAGAGGTTCTACAACCAGATAAGAACACCTTAACTGTGGAAGAGAACAATGGTGTTGGTGACAGTGACCAATAATTTCTTGATGCCACTAACCACACTGTGGATGAGAAGATCAATGATGTCACACACTGCTTGGATCAAGTTTCACTTGAAAAGTGTCCTGATGTGGTGGGAGAAACATCTATGCCAGATCTAAATTTCTCAAATTTAGATCTTTCTCAACAACTTTCTATGATCCCTCAGCTTAGGATCCACAAGTCTCATCCTACCACAAACATCATTGGAGATGTTGTCTCAGGAGTAAAAACAAGAGGACAAACCCATGAAGCAAATATTTGTCTTCACTCTTGTTTTCTATCCCAGATAGAGCCAAAGAAAGTTGATGAAGCTCTAAAGGATGGAAGTGGGTTGAAGCTATGCAACAAGAGCTGCTTCAATTCAAAAGGCAGAAAGTTTGGAACCTTTGTCCTCTTCCTTCTGGGAAGACTACCATTGGAACCAAATGGGTGTTTAGGAACAAGAAAGATGATAGAGGCATCATCATCAAGAACAAAGATAGACTGGTTGTTCAAGGATACACAAAAGAAAAAGGGATTGACTACATTGATGTATTTGCTCCAGTGGCAAGATTAGAAGCTGTTAGGATATTCCTGGCATTTGTTGCATCCAAGAACTTCAAGGTTTGTCAACTTGATGTGAAGTGTGCCTTTTTGTATGGAGTGATAGATGAAGAGGTTTATGTCAAACAGCCACCTGGTTTTATAGAGACTGATCATCCTGATTATGTCTGCAAGCTTGACAAAGCTCTCTATGGGCTGCATCAGGCACCAGGAAGTGGTATGAGACACTGTCTGAGTATCTCTGTAAACATGGATACAGGAGGGGTACTATAGATGGAACTCTCTTCATCAAAGGAAAAGGAAAGGACATATTGCTAGTTCAGGTATATGTTGATGACATCATCTTTGGTTCAACTAATCCAAAGCTCTGCAAAGACTTTAAGAAGCTGATGAAAGACAGATTTGAAATGAGTGCCATGGGGGAACTCAATTTCTTTCTGGGAATTCAAGTGAAGCAAGTTGAAGATGGCATCTTCATAAGTCAGTCAAAGTATGTTCAGGACATACTCAAGAGGTTTAATATGACTAATTCTAAGATTGCTAAGACACCCATAGCCAGAAACCACTCTCTTGGTCCTGATCTTGAGGGGGAGTGTGTAGATGAGCATTTATACAAGGCTATGATTGGGTCTCTTATGTATCTTACTGTTAGCAGGCCTGATATCATGTTTGCTACATGTATCTGTGCAAGATATCAAGCCAACCCTAAGATGTCTCACCTTATCACTGTCAAGAGGATTCTAAGATACCTCAAGGGTGCATCATCACTTGGCCTATGGTATCCCAAGAATTCTGACTTTAATCTGTATGCTATACAGATAGTGATTATGGTGGTTGCAACATGACTGCAAAGTCTACATCTGGGGGATGTCAATTTCTTGGTAGAAGGGTTGTCTCATGGCAATGCAAGAAACAATCCTGTGTCTCTGCATCAACTGCTAAAGCTGAATACATTGCTACTGCAAGCTGCTATGCTCAAGTACTTTGGATTCAAAATCAGATGTTGGACTATGGGTTAAACTTCAAGGAGACTCCCATTCACATAGACAACAACAGTGCTATCTCAATCACAGAGAACCCTATGCAGCACTCAAGGACAAAGCACATCAATATCAGGTATCATTTAATAAGAGATAACTATGAAAAGGGATTAATTAAACTAGTCAAGGTTCACATAGATGAACAACATGTTGATCTGTTTACAAAGGCTTTTGATGAACAGAGATTTAAATATCTTATATCAGCTATTGGGATGATAAACCTTGAGTAAGCTTTTCTTAAAACTAATTCTTATTATTTCTTAAAATATGTGTCCTAAGTTGTCTAGTTCATCACTTTCATAAGCTCATGTTTTCTTTGGATGAAAAATTTCTTTTTGAAGACTTTCCTTAGATTTTAAAAAAAAATTTCTGATACTTCGGAAGTTTTGTTTTTAACTTCGGAAGTAAATCATGCCTTCAAATTAAATAACTGTCTAAGAAGTTTACCTTCGGAAGAGTTCAAAATTTATCTTCCGAAGCTTAAATATTTGTCTCAGACACTTACTAAATTTTAAAGACTATTTACTTTCGAAGCAAAATTAACTCTCGGAAGCTTTGTCTATTTACACACAAAGCACTCAAGCTTTAATTTTTCTTCCGAAGCAAAAAAATTTCAAATCTCTCTGGAAATTCTTCCGAAGTCATTTTAGCTTCGGAAGCTTTTTAATTAAAACTTCCGAAGATAATTAACCTTCGGAAGCTTTTTGACTTCCAAGAAAACTACTTTTTGAGCAAAAAGTAAACTACTTTTTTAGAGGTGGGACCGACATTCGGATTTCAAAGTTTATCCTCTTTCATTAAACTTTATCTGAAATTCTTCTCACATATAAACCCAACGGTTTCCCCCCTCTTTCTATCATATGTTCTTCCTCCAAACCTAAAAACCCAAATTTCTCTCTGAAATTTCTTTCTTTCTTCTTCCTTCGTCCTTAAGCTACTTCAAAATGGCCAACCTTGCTCACAGAAATGATCCCAACTTTACCATGCAGCTACACAGACAACACAATCAACTTGCTCTGTTACGCTCTGAGAAAGATCCTCATTTCTCAGAGGTTTGCCGTTTCTTATCTCTGTCGAACTACTTCACCTCCCTCACCATTGATCCTCCACTCTATGAGGATCAATTGCTTGAATTCTGGAAGACCTGCCAAGAGGTCATTATGGATGGGGAGAAGGCACTGTCTGCCACAGTACAGGGGAGAACAATCTTCATCACTCCGGCCATCATCAACAGACATCTTCAGCTGGATGATGAAGAAGGTGAGGTGTTCTTCCCAAAGAAAGCTCTTAATCATTCCTTTGAGTAGATGGGATATGAGGGAGATTTATCTGTAAAGACCTTCAAGAAAGGAAAGGTCTCATCCCAATGGAGATTCCTGCTTCATGTGGTCATCCACAGCTTATCAAACAAGCATGGTGGATGGGACCAGATTCCTGAAGATCTCTCCTTCATAGTCCATGGTATTGGGTTTGTTGGACCATATCAAAGTAGTTTAACCATTATAAACTATGAAAAATGCAGCGGATAAAACCTTAATATGTTCATATGTAATCTAAAAATAAGGTTCATTTCATAACAACAACAAACCCAAGAACATAAGGATCATTTATATGTGTTTGAACTAGCTATCAACAAGAAATAACAACCCAAAACAAACTATACATGCTACCTTTAGTAAAGCTGCAGAAAAATGATTTTGGGTGAAGAAGATGATGTTGTTGAATAGCCAAAACATCAAAGAAAGATGTCCTCAAGCATCCATACCCACAAGCATCAAGCAAAGACCACTCTTGCTAGGATTTGTGCACCAAAATCGGATCAAGAAAGCTGCTAGAGCCTTGTTCCAGCCGTGAACTATCAAGAAAGATGCTGGAGCTTTGTTCCAGCCATGAACTCTTTCTTCTAAAAGAAGAGTTGATGTTCTTGTGACCCTTTTGCATATGAGAGAGAGAGAGAGATGGATGGAGTGTGTATGTTCTAGGAGCATGTTCACTTGAAAACCACAAAGACCCCCACCCATAAGTGGGCGGCCAAAAATTGAACAAGGGTGGGGTTTCCCCCCAAAACCAATCTCTAAAATTATAATAAACTAGTTGTTTTTAATAGTTATATAATTAACCTTTTAATTATATAACTCATACACACTTTTATTATTTGATGTTATTTAACTAAATTAAACAACATTACAAATAACATCCATGAACAAAATATCCCTATAAGTTTTTCAATCTCATAAATAACTTATTTTGAAAACCCATTTTCTAAATTGGTGAATTTATTTAATTGCATGATCATATCATCAATTAAATATTAATTGGTGTTTGCTAAGCTTGTTATTGGGTATGACCCGACTTGGATCATAACGTACTAACCACATCAATGTTCTATGTGTCTTGGGCATAAAGAATCCAACAATCTCCCACTTGCACAAGATTCATAGAAGATTGATGCAAGCAGTAAATACTGCCTAACAACGGTTTACTACCCTTAATACGCATGACTTAAAGCCATTTAATAACATCATCCTCTTCAAGTATCCATTTTGAAATGTTTTAGGTGAATCAATCATTTATCCTTTTGTTCAGATGTCATGTTAAATCCAAGGACATAGAATGATCATTCCTTGTTGATTTAACTTAATCAGGCCTTAGACATCTTGCTCTCAATGAAAAAGAGGAACAAATTCCATCTTGACTACATACGTTTTTCACAATCACCTCGTGTCATACTTGAACATAGCCTTATGTACTGCCCATTATTTCAGAGCATGAAGAACTAGCTCAAGGTATAACATTTGGTGAATATCAAAACCCAATATGTATCTCAGGTTGGAGGATACCAAATGATATTCGCCTTTACTCAAATTTACTTATGATCAATCTAGAAGATTCCATGTAGTAAATTTGAGATGCGGGTCAGTCCAATATTGTATCCCACAAATATCTATGAACCTTGGCAGCAACCAATTGCTCTATATTCATTCCTTATGAATATCCACCAATCCTTGTTCATAATAGTCTTACATTCATATTTGTTCCCACAAACATGACGGCTACGGACATTTAGAATAATAAACGTATTCATGGATGTATACATGCTAAAATGAATATAACTCAAAATATCACAAGTATATAAAGAGTTAAATATTACATTGTTTCAAACTTTTAATACTAAACAGATCAATTCCAGTCACTAGAATATCGAAGTCCTAAGGCACAAGTATGACTTTCATGCTTTGCCCTTTCAAGGAGCTTCGTGAGTTGATCCGCAATGTATTGATTGATGTGAACTTTACGAATACATATTTTTCCCTTTTCAACTTCATCCCTTATGTAGTTGAATTTCCACTCATTGTGCCTAGCCTTTTGAAGAGGACAGGGTACCTTGATTTATGCAATCGTACCCTCGTGATCACAAAAGGATTTATAAGGGTCTTCAATGGTAGAGACCACCCTAGGTAGGCGATAAATTTCTTTATCCATGTAGCTTCCTGAGCTGCTAATGATGCGGCTATGTATTCATATTTTGTAGTGGACAATGCTACTCCATTCATAATGAAGACATACCCCGATTGTGATCGAGAATCATCTCGAACAATATAGAACTTGTATTCGTGTAACCCTTTACAACAAGTTCCTCTTCATAAGATCTGTATATTAGAAACATTTTCTTAGTCCTCCTAAGCTATTTCAATATACTTTTAATAGCCATCCAATGGCTATTACCTGGATTTACTGATATCTGCTCGTCATGATTAACGCGCATGACACGTCCGATCTAGTGCATATCATCACATGATGGATCCTATAGCTGATGTATATGGGATGTCCTTCATTCGATCTTGATCATCCTTTGAGCTTGGACATTGAGATGTACTCAATATTTTCCCTCTTTGAATAGGTACCATACCTTTCTCAGAGTTTCTCCATCTTGAACCTTTTCAAGATTTTATCAATATATGCACTTTGGTTTAAACATATCAACCGCCTCGATCTATCCCTATAGATCTATATTCCTAAAATATAGGCGGCTTCACCGAGATTTTTATAGAAAAACAACTTCCAAGCCGGGTTTTGACACCTTCCATGGTTGGAATATCATTTCCAAAAGGTAGTATGTCATCAACATACAATACTAAGAATGTTATTATGCTCCCACTAGCCTTCGTATATACACAAGCCTCGTCAGCGTTCAAGATGAAACCAAATGTCTTGATCTCTTTAACTTGCGTACTTTTATGATGTTGTGGATCGACAAAACCATCAAGCTGAACCCTATGGACAGTCTCTTCGAGATGTCCATTAAGAAAAGCGGTTTTGACATCCATTTGCCAAATCAAATAGTCATAATATGGAGCTATGGAAAATAATATTCTAATTGACTTTAGCATTGCCACAGGCAAGAAAATCTCATCATAATCAACCCTTGATTTTGAGTGAAACCTTTTGCTACAAGTCTTGCTTTGTAAGTATCCAAGTTTCCATGTATATCCATTTTCTTCTTGAAACCCACTTGCATCCAACCAGTTTGGAGTTAAGTGGAGGGTCAACCAATTCCTAAACTTGATTTTCATACATGGATTGCATCTCAACGTTCAGGGTATCCAGCCATTTGTCACAATCTGAATTGGACATTGCTTCATGATATGTGGTTGGCGCATCGAAGTCAACCACATAGCATCCATTCATGAAAAATCCATATCTTTCAGCTGGAATGCTAACTTTACCAGATCTGCGAGCGTTTCGTGTGTATTGATCAACCTCTTGATCATCATCAACAACCTCTCGTTGATTGCTAGTGTCAACCAAACGTGTATCGGCTTGTGGATTTTGATCCTCATCAAATTCCACTATTCTATACGTTATTCCTTCCATAAGGAACTTAGTTTCCAAGAACTCAGCCTTTTGAGCAATAATTACTCTTGCTCTGTTGGATCAAAGAAGTAGTATCCTATACAGTCTTTGGGATATCTAACAAATATACACTTAGTGAATCGAATATCTTGGTCAGGGCCATATTAAGATACGAGCCTCGGAGAGCATTGCAAAAGCCCAAAATGATAGAGGTAGTGAGCTTATAGCCATCATAGATCGAACCATAACCAATAGGGTTTGATTTTTCCTCTCAGACACACCATTATGTTGTGGTGTTCCAGGTGGAGTAAGTTGTGAGACATCCCACAACTTCTTAGATGGTACTGAAAAGCATCACTAAGGTATTTACCCCCTTTATCTGAACAAAGAACTTTGAGAGTTTTATTGAGTTGATTTTCTATTTCATTCTTGAAGACTTTGAACATTTCAAAAGCTTCATGTTTGTGTGTCATCATGTACACATAACCATAGCGACTATAATCGTCGGTAAAGGTGATGAAGTATCTTTCACCATTTCTAGTCATTGTCTTAAAAGGGCCACATACATCCGAATGTATGATTCCCAATAGGTCTTTTGCCCTCTCGTTAGTGCCACTAAAGGGCGATTTGGTCATCTTACCTTGTAAACAGGATTCACACTTGTCAAATGAAACATTTTCATTTGTTTTCCAAAAGACCATTCTTTTGAGGTGTTTGAATCCGATTCTTGTTTGTGTGACCAAGACGACAATGCCAAAGATAAGAATCACTTAAACCCATTTTAAGTTTCTTGGTGCTTGTTTGGTATAATGAGCTATTATAGGATGAATCATTATGAACCAATTCATAGATTTCATTAAAAGGCATAGCCTTGAAATAAGATATATCATCCATACAAACATAAATACCATTGTTAGAAAACTTTAATTCATAACCACATTGTTTTAAAAGGGAAATCAAAATTATGTTCATAAGAACAACTTCCAAACCATTTGAAAGTTTCAAAATATTGTCTCCTTGGGCTTTGACATCAACTTTTGCTCCGTTGCCCATGTAGAGACTTGTGTTTCCCTTTTTGAGTTGCTTATTTCTTTTGAACCACTCCAACAAATTGCAAATATGAATTCCACATCCGGTATCCAATACCCATGTGTTTGAAGAAATAACATTTCAACCAATGTGAATTATGAAAGTTGTACCGGAGGTTTGCCCAACATCCCTCTTGTTTCTCAACTCTTTGAGATAGGTTGGACAATTCGTTTTCCAATGTCCTATCACTCCACACTCAAAGCATGGATCGTTCTCCGTTACCTTAGGCTATTAAGCTTAGGCTTTGGAGGTTCCGCTTTAGCCTTTCCTTTCCCCTTTCTTTTGATGTATCCCTTTCCTTTGGCAACATTTGCCTTGGGATCGGGGAATGACCTTTTCTTATTGCCTTCCTCATTGATCGAGAGAACAGGTAGAACCTTTCTACCCATCCCTGCCTCGGCTGTTTTGAGCATTGCGTGAAGCTCACCAATGCTCTTGTCCCATCCGTTCATATTGTAATTCATTATGAACGTCTCAAACCTTTTAGTTAGGCCATTAAGGATCAAATCTGTGGCCAACTCCTTTGACATGGGGGAATTAAGCCGCTCGAGGCGATCAACGTGGCTTTTCATCTTAAGAACATAAGATGATACCGATTGGGTTTCTTCCATGCGACACACATGAAGCGCTCAAACCGTTTTGAGGCCCTCTAACCTAGCTTGTTGAAGAAACATTTCCTTCAACTAGGTAATTATGTCATATGCCCCAAGATGCTCCAAGTCCTTTTGGAGTTCGGGAATCATAGTTCCCAACATGACTAGGACACCTGCATGGAATCCTCAATGTATTGAAGCCAATCGTCATAGACCTCAACATCCTCAGGGTCGGGTTGGTCAGGAATAGGATCGTCAAGGACATATGCCCTTTTCTCTTGCTTGAGAACAATTCTCAAGTTTCGATACGAGTCCATAAAGTTATTATGGTTAAGACGATCCCTTTCTAAGATGGTTCTTAGTGATAGGGTAGGGACGGTCGGGGTGGTAGCATTATTGTTTGCGGCCATTTCTACAAAATTACAAAGTTCATTTTAGTATTTCTGAAAAATTGTATTTTAATTATTAATACCCTTTACACGTCTCATAGACAACTAATAATTAAAATCTAGAATCAAACGTTACATTTAAATGATGGTTAGGTGACCTTTATCCCATTATTTAAATTAACAAGGTAGTCAATATTTGACAATTGCAACCTATTGCAACTTCTAGCTTTATGGGATCGGTTAAACATCTTATGTTTAGTCGGCATGTAAAATCCCATCAACAACATTGTACACCATGCTTTGGTGACCCTATGCATATGGTTTCCAATTCAAGTCGTCCTACTTACACACACGTGTGAGTTTACACATACAAGTGGTTAGGTGACCTTTATCCCACAAGTAGTTCTCAAGTGATTCGAGTGTCGTGTAAAAGGATGGTGTTTAACTTGTTTCCAAAGGGATTTGAGTTTCCATTAATACTAGTTATGAAAACTCTATGTACCTTGTATTCGCATGCTTTCAAATACATGGTACCTTATGGTTCCCTTTTAATAAAACCTCTTTTATTTTGAAATCATTAATCCTTTTAATAACCTTTTATTAGTCACTTATTGATTAAGAACCAAAAAATTCAGCTTGTTATGTTAATTTATTTAGATTGTTAAGCATATCCACATATCAAACAATCAACATAAATGAATAATCAAACAAGCATATATCAAACAACCACATGTGCATAACCATAGCCACTATGTTGACAACACTTGTTTGCCATCACAAGTGTTGTCATTTGGTCTTTCCTAAGGGTTGAACACAACAAAAAGATGAGATCTCCAAAGACCCCACTTGAACTTGCATCCAAATACTTCAAGTCCTTCTCTTGTGTCTTCCTTTTGTGCTTCCATCTTATGCATCTTCTTTTACAAAATTTATATCCTAATACAAATTTTCTAATAAAAGAAAGCACACCTAATCTATATATTACATTGCCATTGAATGAATAAATAAATTACACCCAAATAAAAAACACAAAAGAATAATATTACAACCCATTATGAATGAAATCAACCAAAACAAACATCCATTCAAAACCAAATCAACACAAGGTCAAGGCTAGGTTATGCACCAATATGAAACATCATATACAATCATACAAGAACCAAATAAATCCCCATATGACCCTAAATTTTCAGCCAACATAAACCAAGAATTTAGGGTCTTTTGTCCAAACAAAAACATAATCAACCACTTGATATCTTTCTTTCGAGGTTTAATCACAAGCATGTTAGATATAACCTTGAAAGGTTGGGGATTTATAATCATCACCACAAAACAGCCCCTTTTCGTTGTTAAAGCCCCATAAAACTAATTTTACAAGGACAAATGAAACTAGTCATCCACATATCCGGCTCTAGATGCCAATGTTGGGTTTGTTGGACCATATCAAAGTAGTTTAACCATTATAAACTATGAAAAACGCAGCGGATAAAACCTAATATGTTCATATGTAATCTGAAAAATAAGGTTCATTTCATAACAACAACAAACCCAAGAACATAAGGATCATTTATATGTGTTTGAACTAGCTATCCACAAGAAATAACAACCCAAAACAAACCATACATGCTACCTATAGTAAAGCTGCAGAATAACGATTTTGGGGTGAAGAAGATGATGTTGTTGAACAGCAAAAAGATCAAGGAAAGATGTCCTCAAGCATCCATACCCACAAGCATCAAGCAAAGACCACTCTTGCTAGGATCTGTGCACCAAAATCGGATCAAGAAAGCTGCTGGAGCCTTGTTCCAGCCGTGAACTATCAAGAAAGATGCTGGAGCTTTGTTCCAGCCATGAACTCTTTCTTCCAAAAGAAGAGTTGATGTTCTTGTGACCCTTTTGCATATGAAAGAGAGAGAGAGATGGATGGAGTGTGTATGTTCTAGGAGTATGTTCACTTGAAAACCACAAAGACCCCCACCCATAAGTGGGCGGCCGAAAATTGAACAAGGGTGGGGTTTCCCCCCAAAACCAATCTTTAAAATTATAATAAACTAGTTGTTTTTAATAGTTATATAATTAACCTTTTAATTATATAACTCATACACACTTTTATTATTTGATGTTATTTAACTCAATTAAACAACATTACAAATACATCCATGAACAAAATATCCCTATAAGTTGTTCAATCTCATATGTCACTTATTTAGAAAACCCATTTTCTAAATTGGTGATTTATTTAATTGCATGATCATATCATCAGTTAAATATTAATTGGTGTTTGCTAAGCTTGTTATTGGGTATGACCCGACTTGGATCAATACGTACTAACCACATCAATGTTCTATGTGTCTTGGGCATAAAGTATCCAACACATGGAATGGTTAAAGGGGTCAAATTCAGGTACTCTTAGTTTGTTTATAAAAATTTGCTTGCTAATTTAGGCTCCTTAGAATATTACATGTTTCCTAGATATGTCCAGTACATTCTTAACTGTGAACTGGGCTCACAGTTAAGGGGAACAGGTAATATTCTTAAATTAGGACTGATGAAGCCCGGCATCTTTAAAATATTGAGAAAGTCCACTGTTGGATTCTCTGGGGTAGAAACTGCCCTAGTCTCAAAATGTTAGAGCTCATTGCTCAAGAGACAACCTAGCAGCACAAGCTAGTGTTAAACCCACCCGGCTGCTTTCCAACCACCCACAAAACCTCAAATCTCCATCACCTACCAAGAAAATCCAAACGAACCCCTGCTCAGACTATTCAGTCTGTGGAGGCCCCCATATACTCACCCATACAGGAAGAAGTGGACACTGGAGCTGCCATTTCTCCTGAGGAGCAGACCACTCCCATCTATTCAAGAATCAGTGTTGAGGTTCCTCATGCTCAGCCTGATGAACTCATTAGCCCTACTGCCTTAAGCCATCACTGTGAGTCTCAATACTCCAGTGATCAACCTTCAAGGGATAGTTACCATCCCCAGCCTATAGATCTCAACCAACCAATTCTAAACCTTGACTTCTATACTGATGAAGATATAGGTTTCAGTGAGTATAATAAATCTCTCTTCTTTCCCCTTACTCAAAAAGAGATGAGTACTCCTGAGTCTCCTACATCTATCCCACATCAGTCACCTACAACTGAGGTGGACACTTCTGAACCTATTCAGGATGTCCATATGGAAGAGGCTCTCACTTCTGAAAGTGATTACATCATTAAGACCTCAACCATAGCAACTCAGCCCACTGACATCTCAACTGAGACTGCCAGTGAGCAGAGGAAATCCAGTAGCCAAGAACTTAGAACTGGTCATGAGAGAAATGACTTTGGTCCAATCTTCTCCACCCCCAGTGATTCTTCTGATGAAGATGAGGGGGATCTGAGACTAAAAGTGCACAAACTGTCTAAAACATGCACTTACCTAGGATCAATGATCAGCAACTTGAGATTTCTTATCTTAAGAAAAAACTAGCTAGGAGACCCTTAAGGAGAGCTCAACCAGGAACACAAGAACCTGTTGATGTGATTGATCTATCCTCCAGCTCACCTATGCAAGTGGGTGATGCTACCAAAAAGGGGGAGAAAGTCATTCCAGCCACAGAACCTGGGAGTACCTCCGAGAGAATGGACATTAAGGACTCACCATCCTCACTTGTAACTGTGCATTCTCAGCAACCTCCTCTAGTTCACATTGATGTGGACTACACAGACTCCTTCATACAGAGTTTGTTCGAGGATGGGATACCAAGGGCTATGTCACCTTCATCATCCTTTAATCACATTATTAGGTGGAGGTATGACAACAACAGGAGAGCCCTCATTATCATAAGAGTTCAAGGACAGCAAGAAGCCTTTAATTTTCAGAACTTGGACTACTATGAAGGTCTGGATCTAGTCAACATGCCACTTGTCAACCCAAGCCAATCAAGACAAGCTGACAGACTGGCTAGAAGAATCCAAGACAGGATCATTGCAGAGTTTAGTCTAAGAAGGAGACTAAGGCAATCAGGCAATGTCATTGGTCAACTGGATGTTGAGGCAGACCCTAAGATTAGCTTCATAGGGGAAACCTTGACTGAAGGCCCAGTGACAGAACCTGAGAGCCCTGTCTCATCATCTCCACTGCTGCAGAGATCCATATTCCTTCTGAGACACCTGCTGGTGAAGGTGCTTCTCAACCTCTCTCTGGCCTGAGCTCAAATGCTACAATGAGCAATAAAGGCCAAAGCTCTCTCCACCCTGAGTCACAAAGGTCTGTGAGTGACAAAGGGAAAAGAAAAATGACATCTGAGGAGATTAAGGAGGAGGAGAGAGAGAGAGGAAAAGGAGGCTAAGGGGAGAAGGTTCCTCTACTGAGTCTCCAAGACTCATGGAGTCTGCAATCAGGGCTGCCCCCAGACCAGATACTCAGAATGATAAGTTAAGGGCAGTCAGGATCAACTATCTGCAGACTAGGAACTATGACATAGATAATATCATTTCTCTCCCCTTGGATGAATTGAATGAGCTGGTTGATCTGGAAAGGTCAAGAGAGAAAAAGGAGGCAGAAGATGCAGAACTCCTAGTACAGGTCAAAGAAGAAAGAAAAAAGAAAAAGACTGTACAGAGGTATGCCTACCCTCTCACCAGTTCAAGAAAGCCCTGAACAAGAGGATGTGGTTCAACAAGAACCTCAGGTAGATAAGGAAGAAGACAGAATCAAGATGATTAACTACCTGAGTGCCACTCGTCTCTATCAGGCAAATGCACTCCTTCCCTTACCTTATGACTATGTTGAGTTTGAGTTTTTAAAACAACTTGAGCTGGAGTTAGTCAAGGAAAGAAAGACAACAAAGAAGAAGATGAGGGAAGAAGTTGCAAAGTCAAGAGCCATCATCCAAAAGAGCATGAAGAAGTCTGTTGATAGGCAGAGGATGATGAGCTTCTTGAAGCTGTATGGATTATCCGGAAGGAGACTTGGACCCATGTCTCTATCCATTATGGATGAGCATATCAGGGTAATCAAGCAGAAGATTAAGAGTGGAGTGCTCACTGACTTACACTCCACTCCAAGTCAGGCCCCACCTGAAGTGGAGGTTAAGGTTGAACAAATAGACACAACACAACTGGACCTCCTGCTAATGCTCAGCAAGCTTCATCTTCTGATCCACAGTAGGGTCAACCTACTTCTCCATCTGAACCTAAGAGAGAGGAAGTCCCAACTGAGAAAGACAGTGAAGATCAATCTGGTGCTGCAGGCCATTCTTCTTAATTAAAATTTGGAAAGAGAAGGAAAAGGATGGCTTCTAAACCAAAGTCTAAGAAGAAGAAGAAGCCTGAATTCCCTTTTAAACCTCAGGATGAATCAGAACAGCCTGAGGATGTGCAGCCTGAGGATGCTCAATCAACTCCAACTTCAGTAGCTCCTCTAGCATCCAGGAAGACCCATCTTGTCTTGGACATACACCACAAATCCAGAAAGGTGGCATGTTATTAGAGATCAAGGCATTGAAGACATTTATACATGGCAAGATATGTTTTAGTTGCCTCTGCATGACCTCTTTGACATGAGAAGACACTTTGACAGCCTGAAGGATCCTGATCATCTTATGAAGAACGGAATGGTGATCATCCTAATGAGGACTGTTTATATCTGAAGTTTTCTAAGTGTTTTGGTAGCATCAGCCTAGGGGGAGTTTGTAGAGATTAATGAAGAGGCTGATGCAACCTAAACATCTTTAGTCTTTCCTGCATGATGCACAAGTGCATTGAAGTGGAATGCTTCAGAAGTTTCACATGTTCAACAGTAATACTCTAAGTGTGAAATCTTCCGAAGCCAAGACCAACATCTTCCGAAGCCAAAGATGAAGTCTTCCGAAGCCTCAGAGACAAAGTCTTCCGAAGCTTCAAGTTCATGAAGACAGATTTCTTCCAAAGACTTTTAGTAACATGCTTTATCTGATGACTGTTCCATAAAGCTGCACACCTTTTCGCTGCAACTCTACAAGTCACCAACTAACATGGTTTGGTGAAAAGGTCCATGCTTTTGGTAACCATACATTGAGGTCTTGAGTCTGTGACTTTCTACTTTATGTACTTTATCCTTTTTGTAATAGATAAGGATGTGATCTATGGCATGTCATAGTCACTAGTCAAAAGGCAATCTGCCTTTTGACTCTACAATTGATTTTATGTGTGTCTAGTCAATTGTATCCAGCTGGCTTTCGAAGTATAGCCGGCTGTAGGATGTTGTAAAAGTATCACATGTTCTTGTATCTTTTATTTATGCTTTGTAACACTTGTAATAGAACATAGAGAAAGCAATATACTGCATTCTTGAAAACCACACTTGTGCTCTTTGTGTTCTGTCTCATATACTACTTGTGTTCTTAGTGTCATCACTTGTTAATTCAGTTTACTGTTTGATCTAAGTTTAGTTTATCTCCTCTTTGTGTTTTTGTGTTGTAACTCATACCCTTCAACGATCCTTCAATATGTATACGTATATGTATACCTATATGTATACGTATATGTATACGTATATGTATCTGTATGATATGTATATGTATCTGTATGTGTATGTGTATGTGTATGTGTATGTATGTGTACGTGTACGTGTACGTGTATGTTGTCGTGTACGTGTACGTGTACGTGTACGTGTACGTGTACGTGTACGTGTACGTGTACGTGTACGTGTACGTTACGTGTACGTGTACGTGTCGTGTACGTGTACGTGTACGTGTACGTGTACGTGTAGTGTACGTGTACGTGTACGTGTACGTGTACGTGTACGTGTACGTGTACGTGTACGTGTACGTGTACGTGTACGTGTACGTGTACTGTACGTGTACGTGTACGTGTACGTGTACGTGTATTGTACGTGTACGTGTACGTGTACGGTACGTGTACGTGTACGTGTACGTGTACGTGTACGTGTACTGTACGTGTACGTGTACGTGTACGTGTACGTGTACGTGTACGTGTACGTGTACGTGTACGTGTACGTGTAGTGTGTGTACGTGTACGTTGACGGTATGTGTACGTGTACGTGTACGTGTACGTGTACGTGTACGTGTACGTGTACGTGTACGTGTACGTGTACGTGTACGTGTAAGTGTACGTGTAGTGTACGTGTACGTGTACGTGTACGTGTACGTGTACGTGTACGTGTACGTGTACGTGTACGTGTAAGTGTACGTGTACGTGTACGTGTACGTGTACGTGTACGTGTACGTGTACGTGTACGTGTACGTTGTAAGTGTACGTGTACGTGTACGTGTACGTGTACGTGTACGTGTACGTGTACGTGTAGTGTACGTGTACGTGTACGTGTACGTGTACGTGGTACGGTACGTGTACGTGTACGTGTACGTGTACGTGTACGTGTACGTGTACGTGTACGTGTACGTGTACGTGTACGTGTACGTGTAGTGTACGTTGTACGTGGACGTGGTACGTGTACGTGTACGTGTACGTGAAGTGTACGTGTACGTGTAGTGTAGTGTACGTGTACGTGTACGTGTACGTGTAGTGTACGTGTACGTGTACGTGTAGTGTCGTGTACGTGTACGTGTACGTGTACGTGTACGTGTACGTGTACGTGTACGTGTAAGTGTACGTGTACGTGTACGTGTACGTGTACGTGTAGTGTACGTGTACGTGTACGTGTACGTGTACGTGTACGTGTACGTGTACGTGTACGTGTACGTGTACGTGTACGTGTACGTGTACGTGTACGTGTACGTGTACGTGTACGTGTACGGGCGTGTACGTGTACGTGTACGTGTACGTGTACGTGTACGTGTACGTGTCGTGTACGTGTACGTGTACGTGTACGTGTACGTGTACGTGTAAGTGTACGTGTACGTTGTACGTGTACGTGTACGTGTACGTGTACGTGTACGTGTACGTGTACGTGTACGTGTACGTGTACGTGTACGTGTACGGTACGTGTACGTGTACGTGTACGTGACGTGTAGTGTACGTGTACGGTACGTGTACGTGTACGTGTACGTGTACGTGTACGTGTACGTGTACGTGTACGTGTACGTGTACGTGTACGTGTACGTGTACGTGTACGTGTACGTGTACGTGTACGTGTACGTGTACGTGTACGTGTACGTGTACGGTGTACGGTACGTGTACGTGTACGTGTACGTGTACGTGTACGTGTACGTGTACGTGTACGTGTACGTGTACGTGTACGTGTACGTGTACGTGTACGTGTACGTGTACGTGTACGTGTACGTGTACGTGTACGTGTACGTGTACGTGTACGTGTACGTGTACGTGTACGTGTACGTGTACGTGTACGTGTACGTGTACGTGTACGTGTACGTGTACGTGTACGTGTACGTGTACGTGTACGTGTACGTGTACGTGTACGTGTACGTGTACGTGTACGTGTACGTGTACGTGTACGTGTACGTGTACGTGTACGTGTACGTGTACGTGTACGTGTACGTGTACGTGTACGTGTACGTGTACGTGTACGTTGTACGTGTACGTGTACGTGTACGTGTACGTGTACGTGTACGTGTACGTGTACGTGTACGTGTACGTGTACGTGTACGTGTACGTGTACGTGTACGTGTACGTGTACGTGTACGTGTACGTGTACGTGTACGTGTACGTGTACGTGTACGTGTACGTGTACGTGTACGTGTACGTGTACGTGTACGTGTACGTGTACGTGTACGTGTACGTGTACGTGTACGTGTACGTGTACGTGTACGTGTACGTGTACGTGTCGTGTACGTGTACGTGTACGTGTACGTGTACGTGTACGTGTACGTGTACGTGTACGTGTACGTGTACGTGTACGTGTACGTGTACGTGTACGTGTACGTGTACGTGTACGTGTACGTGTACGTGTATGTGTACGTGTATGTGTATGTGTATGTGTATGTGTATGTGTATGTGTATGTGTATGTGTATGTGTATGTGTATGTGTATGTGTATGTGTATGTGTATGTGTATGTTGATGTGTATGTGTATGTGTATGTGTTGTGTATGTGTATGTGTATGTGTATGTGTTTGTGTTGTGTGTGTGTGTGTATATGTATATGTATATATATATATGTATATTATATATATATATATTTGTATATGTATGTATATATATCGATACATATGCATGTCTATATATTTGGATGGGGAATATTGGTTTTGTCTTATTAGTTGGTTTGTTGGATTTGATGGGATTGTATAGGATATTGTAGGTAGATTTGTTTTAGTTTATATATCTTTATCTACTAGTTACATGAATTATAGATTTATAAGGATCGTGATTGTGATGTATATCAATCTCGTGAGGAAGTTACGAAATAAAATTACCCATGGTAAGATGATTAGCATGATAAAACATATGAAATTGAGAAGAACACAAGCAACATGTAAATAAACTTCAAGTTTTATTGTTCTCTAGTAATTGAGACCAATACTTTTCGCACAAAAACCCGGATTGGTTACGAATATATAAAAAGCAACATCTTTATACTAAACCAAAAAATGTCTCATGCGAGAACTAACTTCTCACGTAGATCAAAAGTTCTCACACGACTAGGCTTGATCTTTAATATTTTATTACTTCTCAAGTCTTTAGGTTCCATCCCTATAAGATTAGACCCCTCACTAGAGCTTTTAGTAATTAACTTAATATATATAATGCAAAAACCATCTTATTTTTATTTTTGTTATTATTATTTGCAAGTTAGTTGGTCCATAGATGCATTACTTATATAAAAGTCAATGTCTTAAAGGTTTTTATATATTTATTTATACTTTTGCTTTAGATTTTTATTTTTGATCATTTATCGTGAATGTCCTGTGGGTCCAATTTCATTAAGCATTGTGGCATAATGACCAAGTTAGGTTTTGATGGTCCTAAACCCATTAAGGTGTGTGTATATGTCGGCCTAATCCTAAATTTTGTTCTTATCATTAATATTTTTTTTACTTACCTATATTTTACATACTACTTTATGAACGTAAAATAGTTTATTAGGTAAATTCATATAATAGCATGCACATCAACGCAAAACAATTATAAGAGAGGTATTTAGATCTCACCTAGGATATAGCTATCAAGTACTATAAACTAGAGGATCTTGACCCATGAAGAATGCTATAGCCACTTAACAACCTTTCAAAAGTTCATACATGAACTAAATCAACTTTTGCATACATAGTAGTATCTTCTTTGACATGGAGTTTCACTTGGAACTATACATTGGTTCAAAACTTCACTTTTGGGTGTATCTATACTTTTGCATGATCAATATTCGAAATTCTATCACCTTTGTCTAGAACACTTTTGACTGAATATCCATCCAAAACTAGGGATACTTTGGATAAGACTTTTCACTATGGACTATTGACTAAATATTTTTCCGAAAGTCCATGAATTTTGTTCGAAACTATACTGTCATCTAAAGCAGGAACTTTCCTTGAAAATCCTAAAAATAACAGTTAACTTCCTTTTCATCAAAACTCTTTAAGCTTTAACGTCTTTAAATCATAACACAATACTCAAAAGCAAATCTCAGTGATAGCTTATAAGAATTGGATGTAAATCTCATCTCTTTTATAAAAACTTTCAAAACCAAAAACTTGACAATGAAGATAATGAAACCAAGGCTTCGACCTCTGATCAATGTCAATAACATAAATCCTTTCCTCATTTTGTGTGAAACTTTCTAGAATTGAAGTATATTATTAATTGTTTACTTTTGCTTATAACTATCACAATGAGGGGAGGGAGCAACAATAGGCATATTAGGATTATCCGCAAAGTTTGATATTACCACTCAAGTCCCTTCATACATTCTTTTATTCATAATTAAGTTCCTCTTCTTTATTATGCTACCTTCCTTGTAAAATATGAGAACTTTAGGGCACAGTATAGTCATTGAAGGGTAATGTAAGGCTTATAGAAAGCCTGATGCACCCAAAATAACCCAAGTGCTTCCTGCTTGCATGCATTTGGTACTAAGTAGAAGTTGCTTCAGAAGTTTCATACTCTACACAAGAATATATTCTAAGTATGAAATCTTCCGAAGCTAAGTCCAATATATTCTGAAGCCAAAAGTGAAGTCTTCCGAAGCTTCAAAGACAAAATCTTCCAAAGCCAATTAAATGAAGATAGATTTCTTTTGAAGACTTTGAAGAGCATGCTTTCTCTGATGTACGTTTCATAAAAGCTAACCAACTTTCTGTTGTAACTCTGAAGACTCACCAACTTATACAAGTTGGTGAATGGTCCATACTTTTTGTAACTATACATTGAGATCTTGAGTCTGTAACTTTCTAGTTTATGTACTTTTATCTATTTGTAATATATTAGGATATGAGCTATGGCATGTCATAGTCACTAGTCAAAAGACAAATCCGTTTTTACTTTACATTGATGATCTTGTTGTTTAGATTAGTGTTTCCAGCTATCCTTAAAAGTATGTTCGGATGTAGGATGTAGTATAAAATGTCTTAAGTCCTTGCATCTTATTCTTATGCTTTGTAATACTTGAAAAAGAACTTGAGAAGCAATATACTGCAATCTTGAAAACCTTTACTTTTTTGTTGTGTTCTTAAGTTTCGGTCTCTTGTTTACTTGTGTTCATAGTATCATAACATAAGTCTTGATTTCCTATTTGATCTGTTAAGTGTTTTAACATTCTCCTCATTATGAGCCTAAGTGTATTGACCATCTTTAAAACGGTCCTGCAATTGTATCAGAGCGTTCCAGGCTCTTGATTGTAAGATCACATCATCTTAGATCCCTTAGTCTCATAAAATACTTAACTTCTCAAATGACAACTCTCACAAAGGTTGATATGGAAACCAAAACCATGATAAAGTCCCTACTGATCACTCTGAAGACTTTAACACTTGGTGTCAAAGAATGGAAGGCTTTATCAAGTCTTAAGACTCCAGGATGTGGGAATCTATTGTCTCTGGACCTCACATAGCAAGCACCTCTTCAACTGCTACTGGGGTGGTATGATTCCAAAAGAGGTGCCTAACTATTCTGAAGAAGACAGGAAGAGAATAGATATAGATAAGAAATCCATAACCACCCTCCAAACTACTCTTCCAAACTCCATATACAGGGGCTTCAAGAAGCGGAAAACTACTAAGCAACTATGGGATGCACTGAAGCTCATATATGAGGAGTCCACTAAAGCAAAAGATAACACGAAGGACCTCTTGAAGCAGCAGTTTGAGAACCTCACCTTTAAAAACAGGTGAAACCATGACTCAACAATACTTTAGGTATGTTGAGATTGTAGATACTCTAATAGATGTTGGAGTAACTCTTGAAAATAGAGACATTGTAAGGAAGTTCATGTCCTCTCTTCCTAGACAATGGACACATTATTGTGTTGTTATCAAAACAACTAAGAACCTTAAGACTCTCACTCTTATAGAGTTGTATGGTATTCTTAGTGGATACCAGATGGAGATGAATATGCAAAGTCCATCTAGTAACTCCAGCAATCAACTGAGTTCAGCCTTTCATATGGTTGAAAAAGGATTGTAAAGAACAGAACATCATCTTATCTGCTACCCTGACAACTCACAAAATAGTCCTTTCATCACCTTCCCAGAGACACCAAGGAGAGTTATACTCAAGGAAGTCCATTCTAAGAGACAAGCTCTTCACAAGCTTTTATGTCTGCTGATGAGAGCACTGAAAACTTTCTCTTCACCCTTGAAGATCTTGACTGTATCCATCTAGATGATTTGGAGTACATGGAGATAGTTCAGTAAATAGCTATTCTCACTCATAGAGCCAAGAATTCTACAAAAGGACAAGGAGAAATTTTTCTAGCAATGCAGCCAGTGACAATTTTGGCCTGGAGAAGAGCAAGGTGAAATATTACAACTATAACCAAATGGTAAATTTTGCTAGGAGTGCAAGGCACCAAGGACAAATGGTGGCCAAGCACAAACCAGACCAAACTACATTGACAAAGCCAACCAAAATAAGAAGCCAAAGTAGCAAGCTATAATTGATGTTGAAGAAAGAGGCTTTGACTAGAGCTTTCAGGTGGAATATGCATCTCCAAATCAAGCACTAATGGCTGACCATGATGAAGTCAAGGTATTGAAACATCTCTGTACACCTGAATGTATTTCTAAAGTTAACATATATAAGTCCTATAACTTAAAGATGAGATCTGATCTTGAGTCTTTAAATATCTTAAAATCTAATTTCAAAAGAGCTGAAAATGATTACAAACTTAAAATAGAAGATTTAGAGAAAACCATTTCAACTATTAAACATGAGCACACAATTATAGGACTCAAATCAAAGATCTCATCACTAAATTAACTAAATGCCAGGGTGAGCTTGTGATCAGCAAAGCCAAGGCAGAAAAATATGTTCTTGAAGAAGAGACCTTCAAGAATATAATATCATTATCCTTGCATGCAAAAGTTTGGTTTCAAAATAAGCAGGGACTTGGATCTACTAAGATAGCTCATTCACACATAATTCTTTTTGTAAGATATCTTAGGTGTGGAACTTGTGAAGATGAGCTTCCTTTCATAGACCCCATGAGTAAGTGGATGAAGAGGAGATAGTGAAAGATGACTCTGAGAAGAGTAAATAAGAGCATCCTAAGAAGGGTCACTACTCTCCTAAGGAGAGAAAAAGAGTTGGGATAACTAAGTCTAAAACGAAGAAGTTAATCAGAAAAGCCAAAAGAAAGTCCAAGTAGGCTCAAGAGATCAAGGCCCCTTTTAACAATACGCGGAAAATAAGTTCTTATTTTTGCAAGATTTGAGGTGGTTAAGGCTGAATACTCAAACTTGAACTCTAGTACTAAGAGTTCTGGTTTTTGTTCAAATCATCCCAACACTATAAAAAAGGCTGATTAGTTGTGTACCACTACTACACAACCTAAACTATCTAGCTCCAAAGGTAGTTCTCACTCTAAAATAATTGCCACATCATTTGTAAAAAAATGAAGATGCAGAAGGAAAGTGATCAAGTTCAAATTGTTCTCAAAGGAGATTCTCATAAGGAAGAAAATGGATTGTGTTATGTGTGGCAGTACTTCTCATCTTGCATAAGATTGCCTTTCCAATCCATAAAGTATTGTCCATATGACCAAGAAAGAAACTTCTGAAAAATGAAGAAGAAGCATACTTCGGAAGGAAAATCTTTTCCTTTCGAAATCTCCAAAATAAACAAGAAGACAAGTGAAAACTTACTTTCGGAAGAAAAGTTGGTCTCGAAAAAAGGGAATACTTCCAAAGTGCTAAAGCTTGTTATAGTGTTAGTAAGATCTTCCGAAGGTCCGATCTCTAAAACTTCCAAAGTTGTAAAAACTTCCTAAGTATTGAAGGTCAAGTTTATGCTTCCAAAGGTGGTGTGGAAAACAAAGAAAGACCTTATGACTAAAATCTTTTCATCAACATCAGTAAATAATCCTCCAAATCTGATAATAGGAGCAATTACTGTTGCATTGTCTTCATCTTCTTTTGATAAGCCCAAGACTAACAAGGCTTAGGTTTCCAATGTAACTAACCATCTCTTTTATGCAAGAACAACTCAAGACAAACAGGAATATATGGGTCATTGATAGTGGTTGTTCTAGGCACATGACAAGCAATGGTTATCTACTTTAAAATTTTGAGAAAATTGATGGAGGGCCAGATGCTTTTCGAGTTGATGCTAGAGGTTACATTACTGGAAACGGTAGGGTGAAAAATGGCAAGCTCACCATTGAAAAGGTAAACTTTATCGAAAAGCTTGGATACAATGTCTTTAGTGTATCTCAATTTTATGATTAGAGACATAACATGCTTTTCACTAAGCATGAGTGTATTGTTCAAGCCCGGAGTGGTCATACTCAATAGCATATCTTGCTCAGAGCCCCTTGAAAAGGGAACATGTAAAAGATGGACTTGCAATAAACATCTCCTTTAGGAGAAGTTTCATGCTTCTGCCTAAAGCAAATAGTGATGAGTCTTTCCTTCGGCATAAAAGAACATGACATTTAAACTTTAAAAATATGAATAAATTGATTAAGAATGATTTGGTAACTAGAATGCCAAAGAAAGAGTTTACAAGTGATGACCATTGTGTTGCATGCCTAAAAGGAAAGCAACACAAGGTATCTCACAAGCCAAAGGAAAGAAACTCTATCACTACACCCCTACACTTATTACCTATGTATCTCTTCGGCCCCACCAGTGTAATGAGTCTACAAAGGACCTCATATTGTTTATTGGTCACTAATGATTTAGGTTCACTTGGGACTTCTTTCTTAAAACTAAGTATGAGACTCCTAAGATCATGAAGAATTTAACCTTAAAGATTGAGAATCAATGTAATCATAAGGTCAAGATCATAATATGTGATCAAGGAATTGAATTTAAAAACCAAATCCTTGATACATTTTGTGATGAAAAGGTTGTTTCAAGACAATTTAGTGCTCTCAGGACTCCTCAACAAAATAGTGTTGTTAAAAGGAGAAACATGACACTAATTGAAACTACAAGAACTATATTGTCTGACTCTAAAGTGCCCATCACCTTCTGGGTAGAGGTAGTAAACACTGCTTGCTATGTACAAAACAGAGTTTTTGTAGTCAAGACTCATGGTAAGACTACTTATGAACTTTGGCACATGAGAAAAGTTTTCATTGGTTTTCTCAGGTCATTTGGATGTCCTTGTATCATCTTGAATACCAAAGATCAAATAGCCAAATTTGATGAGAAATCAGATGATGGACACTTTATTGGATACTATTCTCAAGCTAAGGCTTATAGAGTATACAATATCAAAACTAGAGTAGTCAAGGAGTCAGCCAATGTGATTTTTAATAAGCACACTCCTAGTGTGAAAGGTTCCGGTCCTGATTGGCTATTTGATCTTGATTTGGTTACCAACTATTTTAACAAATCTTGTAAGAATGTTTTAGGTCCACATATATCTTATCAACAAGAGATCCAAACCCAAGATTTGAGTTAAGAAGACCTATAGCATAAATTACTTCAGTTCCAATGGTAACTAACCCTGTAGATGGAGTTTCTATCAACATAACCATGTCAAATTCAGCTGATACATCTAAGGTGCATGTTGGTCCAAGCGATCGAATTACAGTACACTTAAGAGGTTGAATCGTTCAATATC
Source organism: Flaveria trinervia (assembly GCA_025506515.1). Taxonomy (NCBI): domain Eukaryota; kingdom Viridiplantae; phylum Streptophyta; class Magnoliopsida; order Asterales; family Asteraceae; genus Flaveria; species Flaveria trinervia. Next base: position 68,743,497 of record CM046449.1, read on the forward strand.
AACAACAACAACAAATAACAAACAATTTAATAATGAAGTAGAACCCAAAAGTATTCAAAATATGACAATCACAATCCAATACTAACAATATAACAAACCTCAATATATTTATGTGAAATCCAGCTTACAATAGGCACTTGCAACAATGATCAACGAATTAGGGTTTTTGCAAGGATGCTTACAATAATAGAAATCAAATCTATATATATTAATGATATTTCGTTGACAGTTTTGCTGTCAGCGAAACTATCCTACCAGTTTACAGTTTCGCCCGGCTGAGACACACAGTTTTGTTGGGTGAAACTAGCAGCTGACTATGAGTGAAACTATAGTTTTGCTCCTAGTTTTGTTGGGCAGCAAAACATAACAAATAAACAAACTTACAAAAGCAAACTAACATTTAGCCTATTACAATCAAATATAAACAAAATCTAATCTAAGGTGAGTCCAACCTATACTTGATCTTCAATACTCCCCTCGGTTGGATCTTACCGACTTGATTAGTCTTCATTTGTCTTTTCAGCTCCACTATCTTCCACCACCTCAGATCTTTCTTCATTACCTATTGCAGCTTCATCCTCAACACGTGCACTTGCTTGCACGAATTGTCTCGTTAAGTCCCACACGTCCATCCTTAACTCATCTTCTTCCCTAACCTTTTGTGCTAGCTCCCTCACTTCAGCTCTAGCACCCCTCATTTTGTTAGCAACTATCATAAACAGACTTGCTTCTTTGCGCATCTCAGCTCCAGCCGTAGATTTAATATGATTCTCACATAGCACAAGTAGATCTTTATCACAAAAGGCAAATAACTCCATTGGATCAAACAGTCTATATTTAACCCCATTCTACAACCTTATCACCACCTCCCCCGTATTATTGTCATAAAACCATTTTTCAAAACTTTGAAGTTGTTGGGGAAGGGGATCAGGCAACCTCACTCTGCTTACAGTCTTTGGGGGTTTCACCCTCAGTACAATCTGACCCTTCCTGGTCTCCCAATCTTTATCCTTCTTTGACCTGCGTCTCTCTGCCATTATGAACCCAAAAGCTTCGAAGTTATCATTTAGCCTTTTCTTTATTTCCTCCTCTAAAATCTTTGCCCTCTCACTTAAATTGGAATCAATCATTGGTATAACAGCTAACCTCCTCAAATCCTACTTAGGCAAGCTCTTGAATTTCTTCCTTTTATGCAGGTAAGAGATACCTTCTCGTTCCTCTTAATCATAAACATTTTGAGGTCGGAGTTGTATTTCCAGCTGATAATCTTCTTATCTACTCCTTCTTACTCGGCCCCTGAATATTTTGAAATAAGGGGGTTATCTCCTCAGCCTCCTTCTCCCTAATGAACCATTAATCCTTTACCATTTCAAACACATCATGTTCATCCGATCCCTTTTTGGCTACATAACTCAATGGTCTCTCATCGACTTCATAATATTATGGCTTAGAGTCATAATCAACAAGTTGTTCATCCTCTTCCTCCTTATCTGTCAAACTCTTTTCAGTAGTGTTTTTAGCACCTTCCATAGTTTTCTCAGCGAACATCTCCTCTCCTCCAAAATAATCTAAGTTTATCTTGGTATCAACAAACCCAGCTTCTATTAGCTCATCCTCTTTCTCAATCCTACCGACCATATTCTCAGTCCTACCAATCACATACTCAGTCTATATATCATCTCTCACACCAGATCCTCCATCTATCTCAGTCCCTCCACCAGAAATGCCCTCTCCTACCCTAGAAGATGTACCCACATTCAGAAATGGGTATTTAGAAATATCATTCATATCATCTAACTCAGTTTGAGTTAGCTGATTGGGCAGGTCAGCTGCAGCCTTCAGTTCATTCACATTAACCTATAATTTCTTTATCAAATTCTATTGATCCACCAATATCTTAGTCATCCCATCTATCATCTCATCCTTTCTTTTCTCCCTTAACTCTTGATTGGTCAACTTAGTCTTCATCATGCTCAACTCATTAGCTAAAGTGAAGTTGAGGTTCCTGACAATGTCTTTATCCAGACCTTCCATTTCATCCATTCTCTAGGGCTCAAAAAATTCTTGGTGTTTATGCTTTATCCTCCTCTCATTCTTCTCCTGATCATCCTTTTTCTTAGACCGTCTCTCCTTCTCAGCTCTCACCTCCTGCAAGGTCTCATGAATATCCTCTTCGAAATCATACTCGGACTCTTTTGAATATCTCTTCCTTTTCTTTACAGACTCATCTTTTTTCTCCCTCATCTCCTTAGCACACTTATCCTCAAACTCAATCACCCTCCGAATATAGTGCCACCTTTCGACTAGATACATATTCTCCAACAAGTGTGTGATTTTGCCACTAAAGTCGTCCCTTATTGCACAGTAGTCAGTAAATATGTGAGTGTTCATTTGAACTAATCTCTTTATTTCCTCATGTCTTGGTACATTAGAAATTAAATCGTCTATTATCATCTATAGAAATCTTAGATACAACAGCCATTTGTCCTTCTTCAGGGCCACAGCGTTCTCGGCCATGTAGTCAAAGATGAGTTTGGTAATATTGGCCTTCTGCCCTTTACAAAATATGATCATGGCTTTGGCCCAATCCAGATTCAACCCATCTGATCCACCCTTACAATGATCTATGCACATAATGAAAACATGGGTGACGTATCTCCACTCCTTGGACAAAAAGGACTTCTTGATCTCCTTTCTTGTCCCAAAATGAGGGCCTTCATATCTAATACTCCGAAAGGCATCAAAAACCTCCTGATTTGTCAGCACAACCTCATCTCCACTATCTTCTTGGAGTCTCAACACCTGAGAAATAATCTCTGTAGTAATAGTTATGTCATTCTCCAGTACTCTAGTAACAATCCTCTAAGGATTGACTCTAGTATCATACTCAACAGTGCGCTAGAAATCTCTGATCTTAAGGTCATAAATGGTGGGAAAATGAGTAACTACATAAGCGATGGGTAACCTTTGGAGCCAATGAATACAATCTCTAAATCCTACGGCTTTAGGATATGTATCATCCATGATAGTCTTAATGTTGTTCCTCTCGTCAAAATTTAGATTAGCCATTTTATCTGAAAAGTAAATGAAAGGAATTAGAAAGATAAATTAAAATGAATAATAAAGAAGAATAATTAAATAAAATCAAGTTAAATTCGCTATAAGCTCTGAAACGAAAACCACGGTTGTGGAGAAATGAGCTCTTAATTTCGCAAAATGTGATATAGAGTGTAGTTTCGTTGGCAGGGAAACTATAGTTTTGCCTGTAAATGCTTTGGTCAGAAATTACATTGATACGAGTGAAAGTGCCAACGAATCTACAGTTTCACACTGCGAAACTATAAGCGAATGTATAGTTTCACTGAAAATTTTTAAAAGACTTAAAATTTTAAAAATTTTATTTTTTCTTTTAAAATAAAATATAATAAAAATATTTAGAAAATAATTAAAACAAAAACAAAAGCAAAATAAAGGAATCAAAAAGAAATTGCCCTACAAGACCTCACCAAACTTCACATATTTTTAACATAATAAAAGGAAATAAAGGATACAGAAGAACGAGAAGCTGAAGAGATTTTCCGAGAGTAATAGTTTGACAGGATTGTTGATATATATGTACTTTTAAGCCCATGCCTTCTTCTTTTCAATAAGTGAAGCGCAACTACTGTTATCATGTTTTGGTTCATTTAAAGAACACTTGAGTGACTCAGTCCCCACAGACATTTAGGAAAGAAACTTATCCTATGCTCATGATATATTGAACAAATGACATGCTCTGCTTGATTATTCCTTTTAAAAGCAACAAAGATCCTTTTTCAAAAGAAGCACGGTCCTTATAGACAACAAATGATGAGAGCTCCAGATCTATACTCACGTATAACAAAGGAGTTGATTAATTGAGTCTTACAAATGAGAGCTTTAGTTCTATACTTACGTATAATAGAAAAGATTGTCATATCATGCTGATGAAAGCCCCAGGTCAGTACTATCATACAGTAAAGGAGATCATCACTCCAGGTAAATGTTCACATATAGCAAAGGAAATACGCACAAGGAAAAATACAGCAATGAGCATCTTGATACAAAAAGGAGCAAGCATATAGCTTTTGAGATAGAATAGGGAAGATAAACAAGGATACTTTAGGTAAAAATAAATCAATGAATAGATATCATGTTCTCAATCCGTATTGAACAAGGACTTGTAACTTTGTGAAGGCTAAAAATGTCAAGGGCATTATATGAGTCACAAAGTTTCTTATTCTGTTAGTTAAGCCACGAGATTACTGTCTATTTCGCTTTCTGCCTGAACCTATCAAACATATCCCAACACAATATTGTTGACCTCCTTCACATCATCCAAACAGCAAATTTTATTTAGGAGAATTCTACAATAGAAAATAAGAGAAACATGTATTATTCTCCCCCGAAATTTCTACGAATTAGGAAGATTGAAGAAATTTCTAAGTAATATATACATATATTATTTTATGTAATTAATATATATATATGTATATATATGTATATATATATTTCTTTTTTTATTATTATTATAATTTTTTGTTTTTATATATTTTTATGTAAAATGATAAAGGACTGTGGAGCATATAGAAAAACAAAAAGAAAGAAAGAGAACAACAAAAGAAGTACAAACAATATGTACATGAGAGAGTTTTAAGAAAATGGGGTATTTTTAAATGATATAATCCTAGCATAGAGATAAATTCATAAAAATAAGGTTTATCAAATATTTCAGTGAAAAGATCTGCTTTTTGATTTTAGTATCAATGGTAATAATATCAATAAAACCCTTTTCCTGAGCATCACGGATTGCATGAATTCGTGTCTCGATGTGCTTGGTGCGGGAATGATGAATTAGATTCTTTTCGATGCCAATGGCTGCCTCGTTGTCACAGAACAATGGTGTATGGAGAAAATTGATGCCGTTGTCAATCATTAGATCTTGTATCCAGAGCACTTGTGAACAACAACTTGAAGCAGCAATATACTCTGCCTCTCCCATGGAAAGAAAGACAGTAGTTTTTTTCTTGCTCTGTCATGATACAAGACAATCTCCTAGGTATTGACAACCTCCAGTGATTGATTTTCTGTTTAACCTGCAACCATTTGAATCACTGTCAGAATAAGCATAAAAATCAAAATTCCCACCATATGGATACCAAAGCCCTAAACAAGAAGAGCCTTTAAGATAATAAAAGATTTGTTTTACAACCTTTTCATGAGACTCCTTCGGGGCATATTGATATCGAGCATAGTATCCTACAACAAAGGTGATTTATCAATGGTATAGAGTCATATCAATGGTGCCACAAGAAAAGCCATTGCTTAGAAGATACTACGTTAGAGTCTCGTACCAGATGCGAGGAGCTTGATGAAGACCATAGAGTGATTTATCAAGATTGTAGACTTTGTCAGGAAAGTCTGGATTCTCAAACCCTGGTGGTTGACACACATATATCTCTTTATCAATGTCTCCATAGAGAAATGAACATTTGACATCCATCTATAGACTTAAATTAAGGAGCTTCAAATGTGGAAGGAAATGGTGGTGGTGACAGTGATCAAGAGTTTGTTGATGCTGAAAACCACTCCACGGAAGACAACATCAATGATGTCACACACTCATTGGATCAACATCAATGAAGACAACTTGTTGTGATCCCACAACTCGGGATCCACAAGTCTCACCCCACCACAAACATCATTGCAAATGTTGACACAAGAGTAATGACAAGAGGACAAACCCATGATGTAAATGTTTGTCTCCATTCTTGTTTCTTGTCCTAGATAGAACCAAAGAAAGTTAATGAGGCTTTAAAGGATGGAAGTTGGGTTGAAGCTATGCAGGAGGAATTGTTTCAATTGAAAAGGCAAAAGGTTTGGAACCTATGTCCTCTTCCTCAAGGAAAGACTACCATAGGAACCAAGTGAGTGTTTAGAAACAAGAAGGATAATAGAGGACTTGTCATCAAAAACAAGACAAGACTAGTTGTCCAAGGGTACACACAAGAAGAAGGAACTAATTACACAAATGACTTTTCTCCTGTAGCAAGACTTGAAGTTGTCGGAATATTCCTAGCCTTTGCTGCATCCAAGAATTTCAAGGTCTACCAGCTTGATGTCAAGTGTGCTTTTCTATATGGGGTGATTAATGAAGAGGTGTATGTCAAACAACCACCTGGCTTTACAGATCTTGATCATCCTGATTATGTCTACAAGCTTGATAAAGCTCTTTATGGGCTACACCAAGCTCCAAGGAAGTGGTATGAGATTTTATCTCAGAATCTCTGTTAACATGGCTACAAAAGGGGTACTATAGATAGAATTCTTTTCATCAAACAAAAGGAAATGACTTAATGCAAGTTCAACTATACAGATGATATTATTTTTGGTTCAACTAATCCAAAGCTTTGTAAAGACTTTGAGAGTCTGGTGAAGAATAGATTTGAAATGAGTGCCATGGTGGAACTCAATTTTTTTCTTGGAATTCAAGTAAAGAAAGTTGACAGTGGCATCCTCATAAATCAATAAAAGTATGTACAAGACATAGTTACAAGATTCAACACGATTGATTGTAAGATTTGAATGATGCCCATAGCAAGAAATCGCTACCTTGGACTAGACATTGAGAGGGAATATGTGGATGAACACCTTTACAGGGCTATGATTGAGTCTTTTATGTATCTTACAGCTAGTAGCCCTGATATTATGTTTTTCACATGCATTTGCATATGATATCAAACCAACCCCAAGATATCACACCTTGTTACTATCAAGAGGATTCTAAGATACCTCAAAGGTGCTGCTACACTAGGCCTTTGGTATTTAAAGAATTCTGACTTCAATCTGTATGCATATACAGATAGTGACTATGGTGGCTCCAATATGATTGTAAAGTCTACATCTAGGGGATGTCAATTCCTTGGTGGAATGATTATGTCATGACAATACAAGAAATAATCTTGTGTGTCTGCATCAACTGCTGAAGCTGAATACATTGTTTCCGCTAGCTGTTATGCTCAAGTGATTTGGATTTAGAATCAGATGCTAGACTATGAATTCAACTTCAAAGAGACTCACATCCACATAGGCAACAATAGTGCTATCTCTATTATTGAGAATCCTATGCATAACTCAAGGACAAAACATATCAACATCAGGTATTAGTTAATTAGAGATAATTTTAAAAAAGGGTTAATCAAACTAGTCAAAGTTAACGTAAATGAATAATATGTAGATCTGTTTTCTAAGCTTTGATGCACAGAGATTTAAATATATGATATAAGCCATTAGGATGATTAAATTTAAGTATATTTTCTTTAAACTTAATTCATATTGTTCTAAAATTTATGTGTCCTAAGTTGTGTATTTCATCACCTTTATAAGTCCTTGTTTATTTTGGAAGAAAACTCTTTTAAAATTTTATTACTTAATTTTTTAAAATTTTAATCATTTTCTACTTCAGAAGATATCTCTTTACCTTCGGAAGAAAATTATGTCATCAAAACAGATAACTACTTATGTCAATTTGCCTTATATTTTTCCGAAGCTTAAATAAACTTATAAGTACTTATGTGCTTTTAAAGAAAAATTTTCTTTCGAACGCAAATTAAGTCTCGGAAGTTTTTATTCTACTTAGAATAAAAATCACCAAGTCTTAATATCTTACCAAAAATTTTTTTCAATAATCTTTGAAATATGTTCCGAAGTCAGTTTAGCTTTGAAAGCTTTTTATCAAAACTTCCAAAGAGAAAATAGCTTTGAAAGATTTTCGACTTCCAAGATAACAACCTTTTGGGGCACTTTTTCAGAGGTGGGACTGATATCCGGATTTCAAAGTTTATCCTCTTTCATTAACTTTGTCTCAAATCCATTTCATATATATATATATATAGAGAGAGAGAGAGAGACCTAACAGTCTCCCCTCTTTTACTTTCTTCTTCATCTAAAACACTTCTAAACCTAAATTCACCTAAAACCGACCTTGTTTTTATCTTCCTTCACCGTTAAGCTTTCTCAAATGGCTAATCTTAACCGCAGAAACAACCCCGATTTTTTCATGCAACTCCACAGGCAGCATAATCAGGTTGCCCTCTTGGACTCTGAGAAAGATCCAAGTTTCTCAAAGGTTTGTCATTTTCTTTGTTTGTCCAACTACTTCACCTCCCTTACCATTGATCATCCACTCTATGAGGATCAACTTTGGAATTTTGGAGATATAACAAGAGGTCATTATGGATGTGGAGAAGGCATTATATGTCATAGTGTAAGGGAATCACTCCAGCCATTATAAACACACACCTTTAGCTGGATGATTACAAGGTAAATTGTCCTTTCCAAAGCTGTTGTTAACCACTCCTTTAAGCAGATGGGCTATGAGAGAGATTTCTCTATAAAGATCTTTAGGAAAGGGAAGGACTCATCTAAGTGGAAATTCCTACTCCATGTTATTCATAGTTTATCAAACAAACATGGACGATAGGATCAAATTCCTCAGGATCTCTCCTTCATAGTTCATGGGATGGTTCAAGGGGTTAAGTTTAGGTACCCACAATTGTGTATACCATTTACTTGCTAACTTAGGCTATTTAGAGTATTACATATTCCCTAGATATGTTCAACACATTCTTAACTGTGAACTAGACTCATAGTTGAGGGGAACAAGTAATATTCTTAAATTGGGACTGCTGAAACCCGATATCTTTAAGACAATAAAGAAGCCATCTATTGGCTTTTCTGGGGTAGAAACAACTCGTGGCCCAAAAATGTTAGAGCTTATTGCTCAAGGTGACAGCCTAGCAACACAAGCTAATGTTAAACCCACACCTTCTACTTCTCAGCCACCAAAACAGTCACAAATACGCCTTACTTACCAAAGAAAATTCAAACGAACCCGTACACAAGCTACTAAGCTTATGCAAGCCCCCATATCATCACCCATATAGGAAGACGTGGACACTAGAGCTCCTATTTCTCCTGAGGAGAAAACCACTCCCATCTCACAAATGATTAGCGTTGAGGTTTCTCATGGTCAGCATGATGAGCTCACAAGCCTAACAGCCTTAATCCTTCACTCAAAGTCTAAAAAATCTAGTGATCAACCTTCAGGGGAAAGTTACCATCCCCAGCCTTTTGATCTCAACCAACCAATTCCTAACCTTGAATTCTATAATGATGAAGAGTTAGGATTTAATGACTAGCATGAGTCTCTCTACTCTTCCCCCACTCAAAGATAGATGAGTACTCCTGTCTCTCCCCTATCTAGCCTAATATATTCACTCATTACTGAGGTGGATCTCCCTGAACCTATTCAGAAGATACATATGGAAAAGGCTCTCACTTCTTCAAGTGATTACATTGTTAAGATCTCAACCATGGCACCTTAGCTCATTGACAATTCACCTGAGGTTGTCCTTGAGCAGAGAAAATCCAGCAACCAAGAACATTATGCTAGTGATAAGGAAGAATACTTTAGCCATATTCTCTCATCCCTATGATTCTTTTGATGAAGATAAGGGGAACATAAGGCTTAAGTTTCAAAATATCAAAACATGCACTTAGTCTCTAAGGTTAGTCACTTGGAATAACAACTGACAATCCTACAAAACAAGTTCAATGATTAGCAACTTGATATTTTTTATCTCAAGAAGCAACTAGCTGGGAGACCTTTAAGGAGAGCTCGTCCAAGAACACAAGAACCTCTAGATGTGATAGACCTAACTCCTAGCTCACCTATGCAAGAGGGTGATGCTACCAAAAAGGGGGAGAAAATCTTAACAATCATAGAACATAGGAGTTCTTCACCGAGTATGGACATAGTGGATTCACCACCCTCACTTACAATTGTCCATACTCAGCAACCTCCTTAAGTCCATATTGATGTGGACTCTCTCGTTCAGAGTTTGTTTGAGGAGGCTATTCCAAGGGAAATGTCATCCCCACACCCAAGGAGCTTCAAATTACATACTAAGGTGGAGGTATGATGCTAAGAGAAAAGCCCTCATACTTGATAGACTTCAAGGAAAATAGATCTTCAACTTTCAGACCTTGAACTACTATGAAGGTCTTGATCTTGTCAACACGCCACTTGCCAATCTAACTCAACATAGGCAAGGTAAAAGAATGACTAAAAGGATACAAGACAGAAATGTTCAAAGCAAGAAAACAAATACAAGTAGGCAATGTCATTGGTTAACTAGATGTTGAGGTGGACACTAAGAATAGATTCAGAGGGGAAACCTTGACTAAAGGCCCAGTGATAGAACCTGTAAGCACTATCACAGAACCTGTGACTTTAGAATCCAATGCCCTTAGTGAAGCACCTACTAGTGAAGGTGTCTCACATCTTCTCTCTGGCTAGAGTTTGGCTACTACATCAGACAATGAAGACCAAGCTCTCTCCCCCCAGAGTCATAAAGGTCTGTGAGTGACAAAGGCAAAAAGATATTGACTCGTAAGGAGATTTAGGAGGAGAGGAAGAGGAAGCTAAAGGGAGAAAGTTCTGGTGGGTCCTTAGGTTTCATGGAAGCTGCTATTAGGGCTGCTCACAAACCAAACACTCAAAATGATAAGTTGATAGCAGTCAGGATACACTATTTGGAGACTAGGAACTATGACATTAATAAGATCATTTCTCTCCCTTAAAAGAATTGAATGAACAGGAAGACAAAGAGATGTCTAAGGAGAGGAAGGAGGCAGAGGATGCAGAGTTGCTCCTCAAGATCAAGGAAGAAAGAAAGCAGAAAAGCCTATACAAACATGCTCCTACCCTCTCCCTAGTTCAAGAAAGTTATGAGAAAGTGGTTGTCGCAACTGAACAACCTCAGATAGACAAGGAAGATGGCAGACAAAACATGATTAATTACCTGAGTGCCACACGGCTCTACCAGACAGTTGTACTTCTTCCCTTATCATATGAGTACATAGAATTTGAGTACCTTAAGTAGCTTGAGCTACAAGTTCTCACAGAACAAAAGGCTACTAAGAGAAAGATGAGGGAAGAAGTATCAAAGTCAAGAGCCATCATCCAAAAGAGTCAAAATAAGTCTGCTGAAAGGCAAAGGATGATGAGCTTCTTAAAGCTATATGAATTCTCCAGAAAGAGACTTGGTCCAATGTCTCCATCCAATATGGATGAGAACATTAGAGTGATCTAGCAAAAGATATAAGAAAAGAGCTTTTTGACTTACACTCCTTACTAAGTTAGGCTCTTCTTGAAATTGAGGTTAAGGTTGAACCATTTGAGATAACATAACATAGACCTCATGTTATACCATAGCAAGCTTCATCTTTTGATCCACAGAATGGTTCAACTCCCTTTCCTTCTGAACCTGTGAGGGAGAAGGACCCAACTGAGAAAGACAAAATAGGACAACCTGGTACTGAAGGCCAGTCTACTCAGTTAAAGAGGAAGAAAAGGATGGACTCTAAATCTGTATCAAAGAAGAAACCAAAGGCATACACTTTCATACCTCAGGACGAGTTAGAGCATTCTGAGGATATGTAAGAAGAGGTTCCTCAACCTATTCCAACTCAAGTAAAATCACTTGTGTCAGGAAGATCCATCTTGTCTTGGACTTTTGCTACTAATCTAGATAGATGTTATGTCAATAGAGATCAAGATGGTCGAGATGTCTACTTTTAGCAAGACATGTTTAACTTACCTCTACATGATCTCTTTGACATGAGAAGGCATTTTGAAAGTCTGAGTCCTGACCAATTTATGAAAAAAAGAATGGTCATGATCATGATAAGGACAGCCAGTCACTTATCTGTTTTGGTAGCATCAGCCTAGGGGTGTTCTTAAGGCTTATAAAAAGCCTAATGCACCTAAAACAACACAAGTGCTTCCTGCATGCATGCACTTGGTACTAAGTAGAAGTTGCTTCGAAAGTTTCATACTCTGAACAAGAAAATATTGTAATTATGAAATATTCCGAAGCTAAGACCAATATCTTTAGAAGCTTCAAAGATAAAGTCTTCTGAAGCCAATAAAGTGAAGATAGATTTCTTCCGAAGACTTTGAAGAACATGGTTTCTCTTATGTACTTTTTATAAAGCTGACCAACTTTCCGCTACAACCCTAAAGACTCACCAACTTATACAAGTTGGTGAATGGTCCATACTTTTTGTAACTGTACATTAAGGTTTTGAGTCTGTAACTTTCTACTTTATATACTTTTATCCTTTTTGTAATATATTAGGATGTGAGCTATGGCATGTCATAGTCACTATTCAAAAGACAAATCTATCTTTTGACTTTACACTAATCTTGCTGTTGTCTATATTACTGTTTTCAGCTGGCCTTCAAAGTATGGCCGGCTGTGGGATGTAGTATAAAGTGTCTCATGTCCTTGTATCTTATTCTTATGTTTTGTAACACTTGTAAACGAACTTGAGAAGCAATATATTGTAATCTTTAAAACCTTTACTTTATTGTTATGTTCTTAAGTTTCTGTCTCTTGTTTACTTGTGTTCATAGTATCATAATATAAGTATTGATTCCTTATTTGATCTATTAAGTGTTCTAACACTTTTCTTATTGTGAGACTAAGTGTATTGATCATCCCTTAAGTGAAGCTGCAGGTAACTGCGTATTGGTAATAAGTCCATGGCCGCATATTAATCATGTTAGAATAAATCTCAATAATAAAAATCTTCAAAAAATGAGCAAGTATGAAGATGGTAAAGTTGAGGTACAATATAAAGGTCTCCTATCGATATATCAGACATAATGATTATAAATGAATACCTAAGACCTAAAATAAAGAAATCTTAGTAAATTTAATCATGGCTAGAAATGTATGGAATTATAACAAAATCGACAGAGATGATAGTTTTGTATATACTACAGAGCTTGAAATAAAAAGACAATTAGGATCAAGAACTAAGATCAACTCATGATTGAAAAGTATAAATGATTGGCCAAAATGAGAAGATGTTGATATATCAAAGCTAAATTCTTTAACGTGTTGGATATAGTGAGTCTTTTTTGAAAACGTGAGTCGTGAAATCAAATTAGGCAAAATAAGAAAAGTAATGGTGACTTTTTATAAAGACTTAATAGTTATCAATGATTAGTCATATTCACAAGTTGTGAGTGCAAGACATTTTATCGTATCATTAGTGTGGTACTTCAAAAAATAATTAATATGCATCTTACGGTAGTTTGGTACCTAAAATGTCATGTAATAGTTTCAGAGAATATTATAATTGTTGTATACACATTTGGATGTGAAAAACAAAACATAAAAGAAACAAAACAAAACATAAAATGGGCTAATAAAAGAAAGCAATAAAGACTTCACAAATTCAACAACAAACTAATCTACATTAGTTGTTGATTTCTTTATAACCATTATAATAAATACAAGAGAAATGTTCAAATAGAAATTATTCTAAAATTAAAAAGTATAACAAGTAATCTCAATCATCTATTCTCTTATTTAATAGTTAAGATCAAATAATAAGAAAAAGTTTGTTAGAGGGATATTTTAGAAATATCCACTTTTGTTGACCCTTCGTAAGTTCCCTCATTTATTAAAACGTTCATAACTTTTATGTATGACATTATTTTTTTATAAAATTTACACCATAAAACGAACATCTTTTTATCTTTAAAGCGAGTAGAGTATTTTATATAAAAAGACCAAAAAAATTATGTTTTTAAGCTCATATATCATTGTTGCGTCCTTAGTGCAGTTCATTGTATTTTTTGTTAGTTATTTTGTTTTTTCGAATACTATTATGTTTTTCTAAAATGATAAATCTAAAAATATAATGATGAAATAACATTTTTATATATCTCTAATATATAAAATACAATAGTAAATTAACAACTAGCTAATTTAATACATTAAAATTAATGACAAAATAACAAATTATCTCATTGTTTATTTTGATCGTTCTTATATTATCTTGAATGCTATCATTTTTAAATAATACATTGGTAAACTAAAATTATTGTATACTTTTATTGTTAAAACACAATGATAGATACCAACAAATTTATATAATTTATTAAAAATTAATGACAAAAATAACACATTGGGTTATATTCAATACTATAAGTTTTAAAAAAACAGACCAATAAAAGTATATCGTTATGTACCTTTAATTGAAAAATATAATTATAGATAACAAGTTTATAATCTATATAAATAATGATAAAAATAATATAAAGTGATCTAAAATGTTAAATACAATGATTAATACACATAAAAGTTGATGTAAATTATATGACATAATGAATTAAAAAACACAATAAGTTGACATATTTGACACAATTACTAAAATACCCTCTCTACTTTAAAATAATAGAATAACACATGTTAAACTCACAATCCTTCTTAGCAGTTTTAGATTAAGTATCATTTATAGTATACCTTACCACTAAATATAATGATATCTATATTTTAAAAAGTTTTGCAGTTTTTAGTTGCTGAAACAAAAGAATTCATATAATAAAGTGTCATTATGCTTAGGTTCAATATCATATCATTAAATATAAACAAAGTACAGATGGTAATACACTACAAAAACAATATATTTATTATAATTCTCTTTTAAATAGTTGCGAAAACTTATTACACAAACAAACTAGCAAGATGCAAGATCAGGATCAAAAGGATACAATTAGAGCAAAGTGTAGCATTAAAACGATTACATGTTGTCATATTTAACGTCGCATTACCCTGACAGGACCAAACAATTTGTTAGATCCAGATCTATTCTTGACTCATTAAATAATTCTCTATATTCAAGTTATGTAAAGAAAGAAACAGATGTTATATTATCATAATCAAGAATAAACAGGTTTGCAGATTTCTTTTTATAGAAAGAAGCAGGTTTGCAGATGTTAGATGAGATCCTCAGGTGCCAATAAAAAAGCACATTTCCGCTCAACAATTCTACACAAATTTAACATCATTGGTTCTGCCTTCTGACTTGCAGAGCTAATTGAGTCTTTCGATTGAAGAATCTTTTGCCCTAAAAGCACCTCATAGTGTCGACATGGGTTCACTCCAAGAACGCATTATTTTGGTGGAGAAAGTGTGCAAGATTTAAGCTTGAAACCCTAAAACCATCCAAAAATGTCGACACCCTCTTCACACTGTTGGTACTCACATGCATCCCACCCTCATCCATCATAATCTCTGATCTCCCAAATAATATTCAAGAAATGAAGTCTAAGCTCATTAGACTTTGTGGTAAAGATGATGGTCATTTAGAGGTTCACTTCTCGACCCTTATGGCCTTATAGCAATTTTCTTGAACCCACTTCACCCATCTTGAGATCTTCCTGTACTACTCGGATTGCCTCAATCTTAGCCGTAATCATATACTTATGTTTAAGTTAAATTGAAATGGAATTAAACTAAGTTTGGAAAACAAGAACTAAAGTTTGTCAAATAAAAATTTAGGGTATTGACAATGTATATTAAGATTAACACAGATGACACATATATATGTCTTTGTTATTGTTGATGCAAGTTATAGCTTTTATTCTAGAAACTCATCTAGACGTAGAGATCAAAGATTCTTCCTCATGAAGAACAAATTCAAATGTTTAAAACGATTTCAACACAAGAAATTTTAAATTACAGCAATAAGAACTTGAATAGTCACTACAAGAAATATTAACAATAGTGGCGAATTTATTACAAGCGACACGTGTCATTAGTAGCGACAAAATTAGCGGCAACATGTCGCCGCTATTGATCCTCGATTCATTGTTGTTTATTCACTAAAATCTAGCCATTTGATAATGTTATAGATATAACGGTCAGGGTTATATCGTACCATGACAATAGTGGTGACATTATTAGCGGCGACGACAAGTCACCGCTATTTGTAGGAGCATCTAACAAAAACGTGATTGCCTCCACATCCCCTCTTTCCCTCTACACCACACCCACTTCACCCATCCTTTCCCATCAGCCAACATTCCGGTGACCACCACTCCACAACCGCCGTTCCTCCTACCACCTTCCTCAACCTTCGGCCACCACCGTAGACCTGTTGTTTCTCCCGGCGTTGCTACTGTCGTGAACCTCGACCACCGTCGCCGCCTCTTTTGTCTACTTTTTGTTGCCTTCAACACAAATTAGAAGGTAATTTTTTTGTTTAATCATAAATTTATGCTTGTTTGTGTTAATTTATGGTTTAAACATGTTAGATTTTTATTTTTAGTAGATTGAATAAAATTTGGTAAAGGATTTGTGTAATTTTTAGGTTTTAATAAAAATTGTTCAAGTTGGTGAACTAGTGAGATGGATTTACGTATTTTGGGCATTTGATGTAGAATACTTGTTATGAATTTAATAAATAGATTTTGGTGCTTAAACTTAGTTGAAAATTTTTAGATGCATTTAGATATTTGATCTAGACTTTTTGTTTAATTATTTAATAGATGTTTAAATGCTGATGTTAGTTGGTTGAATAAAATCTGTTAAAGCATTTGTATAATTTTTAGGTTTTAATTATAACTTGTTCAAGACGGTGAATATTGAGATAACATATAGTATATGTAATTTATATTCAGTTTGGAAATATATTATGTATTTTGTAGGTTTGAACAAGATGAATTTAATATTTAGTTACTTAAAATTTAGTTTAAAATTATTTTGATGTATTTAGGCATTTGTTGTACACTTTCTGTTTAAATGGTTGAAAGATGTTTAGATTTTGATTTTTACTTAATTGAATAAAACTTTTTAAAGCATTTGTGTAATTATTTAGTTTTAAATAAAACTTGTTCAAATTGGCTTATTTTATTGTTCTTATTTATATAATCCAAATAACACTCCACTAGTTATTTTGTACACTATGTAACTAGATATATCAAAATTCTAATGTATAATGTTTTAATGTTTAATTTTGAATATTCAAATGGGGTAAGTTATGAAAGCGTTAAAACCAAAGTGAACCGTGTATAATGTTTTAATGTTTAATTTTGGATAAATCTAGCGGGGTAACGTTGAAATGAGTTGATTCAAAGTTCATTTGAGCTGGTTCCATACGGTTACTTATTTATTTATTTTTGGTTTCCTCTTAAAAAATTCCCTAAGTTTAAACATCTTTTATTTATGATAAATTCCTAATGTCTTTTTTAAAAAGTTTAAAATTATAAAAAAGTTATATAGTTTTTTTATTTAACAATGACTCGGTTTTTTTATTGAAAAGAAACGTATTGAAAATTTATATAATTATTATGTAAATCATAATAATTTTAAAATTTTGAGAATTTTTTTAAACAACATAATAAAATATTGAATAAAAAATCTATGTCTAGAGATTGAGTTGTAAGGCCCCGTTCCCGGAAACCTCACAGTTGGTCAATCACACCAGTTAAAACATTAAACATTTTAATTATACAAACTTAAGCAGCGAAAATGATTTATCAAAAACCCATTCATTTCATTTAAAACATTATTGTTAAACAATACATTATCATTAACTGTTTACAAAAGAATTGTTTATATGCATTACAAAACAACAACACCACAGAGTACGAATGGATGTCAGACTTTCCCTCCCGAGTAGCTTCACCCTCGTGCCATCCTCAGCAATAATTATCTGCCAACTATCAGCGTTGCTAAGTGAGCTCTAGTTTTGAAAGTAATAAAATACTTTCTATATGTTGTATATGAAAATACTCTTTTATGAAAAATATAACTCTGTACTGTATATGCGAGCACGCATCAACTCTATGAACAGATACTGTTCGTTTTCTTTACAGTATGTCTTGTATGTTCTGTAAACTTTTATTTTTATCTTTCACTGTCTGTATGAACCAATGAGCACACCCCAACTATATGCGCGATGGAAAATGGGTGATGGGCCATCTATATCCCTCGAAAGGGTCAACTATATCCCCCGAAAGGGTCAACTGTATCCCCCGAAAGGGTTCTGTGTACTGTGTACAAGGCCAACCCAATCACCCAGGGTACGCTACAAGGGTCCTGCCAATCTCAATTGATTAGCCAACACTTAAGCATTTATCACTTTAGGCGCATGAACTATTAAGGCGCATGGGCACTATTTGTGTGTATGAACACTTAGACGCATAGGTAATTCGGACGCATGGGCACTTAGGCGCATGTGCCACTTCGGCGCATGGGCACTATTGGGGCGCATGGCCCTACACTTAGTCGTCCGGCTAACATTTCTAGGCGCATGGGCCATTGTTCAGGCGCATGGGCTGTACTTAAACATTTATAAGGTAATCTTAGGCGCATGGGCTACTGTTTAGGCGCATGGACTACACTTAAACCTTTCTAAGGCAAATTCAGGCGCATGAGCCTTATCTAGGCGCATAGACCTTCTGTTCAACATGTTCCAGTATGTTTTCAAACTCAATCATCAACCCATCTGTTCTAAGCTTAATGTGGCTATTCTAGACATGAATAACCTATAAACATTCAAGAATCAACATCCTATCATGCACACTACATACGGGTAACATACATAAACTTTGTAAATCATTTTAATACATTTTCAGCCCCAAAGATAGTTTAAAACAAGTAAAACCGGGGTCTAGAACTCACCTAATGCAACTTGGGTGTTTCTTCCTTTCTAACCCGCTTGCAATGAGTTCAAACACCTAAAAACAACACCAAGCACACACACCCGAGCACATACACAAACACATAAGCACTATGCATATAACCAGGATAAAACCTGTCATAAACATTAAAACCTTGAATTCACTTCTCTTCTTCTTCTTCTTCAGCCGAGAGTTCCCCTTCTCACTCTCTCTAAAACCGAAGAAATGTTGATGTGAAGTGAGGGTGGGCGGCCATGCCCACCTTTACACCAACTTTTTCGAAGTTTTGTCCTTTTGGACACTTTTAGTCCCTCCACTTGGACTTTATTGCTTTTCTTTCTTTTTATTCCTCATATCTTGTCTTTAAAAACAAGCCGGTGTTACAAGTCCACCCCCTTATGTAGGTTTCGTCCCCGAAACCTGTTATTCCTCGAACAGATGAGGATAATGTTGCCTCATCTCCTCCTCAGTCTCCCATGTAGACTCGGATCCCTTCCTATGCTTCCACTGTACACGCACAAGAGGAACCACTTTATTTCTCAGCCTCTTCTCTTTATGATCAATGATTGCCACTGGTTGCTCCACATAATTGAGCCTTTCATCTACTTCGATATCCCATAGTGGAACAATCATGTCTTCATCAGCTATACACTTTCTCAGATGAGACACATAGAATGTCGGGTGGATTCCACTTAACTCATCTAGTAACTCCAATCTATAGGCCACCTCTCCTACTCGAGCAATGATTCGGAAGTGTCTATATATCTTGGGCTCAATTTTCCCCGCTTCCTGAATCGGATAATACCCTTCCAAGGTGAGACCTTTAACATAACCCGGTCAGCAACTGGAACTCGATCAGTCTGCGTCGTTTATCGGCATACGACTTCATGAAGGCTTTGATCTTCTCAAGATTCTCAATCGTAGCCTCGATTACCTCGATGCTCCCCAATTCCTTTTGACTAATATCACCCCAACAAACGGGTGTTCTGCATCTCCTACCGTATAGCATCTCGTATGGTGGCATACTAATGCTGCCATGATAATTGTTGTTGTACGAGAATTCAGCTAATGATAAGTGGTCATCCCAACTTCCCCCAAAATCAATCACACATGCCCGAAGCATGTCTTCCAGTGTCTGAACGGTCCTTTCTAACTGACCATCAGTTTGGGGATGATAAGTCATACTAATATGTAACTTCGTCCCCATAGCATCGTGGAATTTCTTCCAGAATTTAGACGTAAACCGGGTGTCCACGATCAGACACAATGGACACCGGTACACCATGACGAGTTACAATCTCCTTGATGAACATATCAGCCAACCTCTCGGATGAATATGTCTCACGGATCGGTAGGAAGTGAGCACTCTTCGTCAAGCGGTCAACAATCACCCATATGGCATCGTATCCTTTCGGAGTACGTGGCAGCTTCGTTATGAACTCCATGGTGATGTGTTCCCACTTCCATTCCGGTATATCCAAGGTTAGATCTTCCCATACGGCTTCCGATGTTCCGCCTTCACTTGCAAACAAGTAAGGCACTTACTCACATACTCCACCACGTCACGCTTCATACCCAGCCACCAATAATCTTTCTTTTATCTTGATACATCTTTGTGGCACCAGGATGAATGGAGTATCGAGTCTTGTGAGCTTCATCCAGAATCCTCACACATAGATCCCCGAAACAAGGAATCCACACCCATCCAAATCGAGTTTTAACACCGAGTGTGTTTTCACCCAATTCCCCAACCAGACCTCTCATTCTTTCAGATTTTAGATGATCTTCTTTTAATGCCTCATCTTGAAACTCCTTGACTTGCTTCATTACATCAGAGGTCATGATCAGTTGATATGCTTTCACCCGAATCGGCTCGGGCCTCTCCTTTCGACTAAGAGCATCAGCCACCACGTTGGCCTTGCCCGGATGGTTATGGATCTCGTAATCATAATCATTGATAAGCTACAACCATCGCCTCTGCCTCATGTTTAGATCCTTCTACTCGAAGAAGTACTTCAAGCTCTTATGGTCAGTGAAAATAGTGCACTTCGTCCCGTACAGATAGTGCCTCCAAATCTTTAGTGCAAAGACCACGGCTGCTAGCTCCAGGTCATGAGTAGGGTAATTGACCTAATGAACTTTCAACTGTCGGGATGCATAGGCTATAACCTTTCCTCTCTGCATTATTAGACACCCCAACCCCGAGTAAGAAGCATCTGAATATACCACCAAATCCTCGCTCCCTTCGGGTAAAGACAAGATAGGAGCTTGAGTCAACCTCACCTTTAACTCCTCGAACACTTATTCTTGGGCTTGACCCCATAAACTTTACATCCTTCCGGGTCAACTTGGTCAGTGGAGAAGTGATCTTGGAAAGTCCTGAATGAACCTTCGATAATACCCCGCCAACCCCAAGAAACTACGAATCTCAGATGGCGTCCTTGGAGATTTCTACTGCATCACAACCTCCACTTAGCAGGTCTACCATAATCCCTCGGGATTATCACGTGACCTAAGAATTGAACTTCGCGTAACCAGAACGCGCACTTGGAGAATTTGGCGTACAACTTCTCCCTTCTTAAGGTCTCTAACACCTCCTGAATGTGATCGGCGTGCTCCTCCTCGCTCTTTGAATAAATCAGGATGTCATCAATAAACACAATCACTGATTTATCTAACATTGGCCGACACACTCGATTCATCAAGTCCATAAAAGCAGCTGGCGCATTGGTCAGGCCAAATGACATAACAAGAAATTCATAGTGACTGTAGCGCATGCGGAAAGCTGTTTTAGGGATATCCTGCTCCTTCACCTTCAGCTGATGGTAACCAGATCGAAGATCTATCCTTGAAAACCAACTGGCACCTTGGAGCTGGTCAAACAGATCATCTATTCTTGGTAGGGGGTATCGGTTCTTTATCGTCAACTTGTTCAGCTCTCGGTAGTCAATGCACATCCTCATACTACCGTCTTTCTTCTTCACAAACAAGACCGGAGCACCCCAGGGAGAGATACTCGGTCTAATGAACCCTTTACCGAGCAGCTCTTGCAACTGCTCCATTAGTTCTTTCATTTCTGTCGGAGCTAACTGATACGGTGCCTTGGTAACAGGTTAAGCACCGGGTATCAGATCAATTTGGAACTCAATCTCACGATCCGGTGGCACGCCGGGTAGGTCTTCCGGAAATACGTCCGGGAAGTCACACACAACCGGTACATCAGATAGTTGTGGTGTTGACACGTCCACATCCTTTACGTAGGCCAAGTAGGCACTACATCCACACCTCATGCACTTCCCTGCCACCGCCATCGAAATCACCTTCGGGATCGTCGTGACGTGATCACCATAAACCGTCACTTTATTCCCATTAGGCGTTGTCAATCGGATCATCTTCTTGCGACACACGATGGTTTCTTCATAGGTTGCTAACCAGTCCATCCCTAGTACTACATCAAATCCACCTAGGGGTATCACGTGTAACCTAGCAGCAAACCTATGACCTTCTAGTTCTATGGCACAGTCCTCTATCACATCAGTAATTCTAGTGGACTTACCAATAGCAGTTCCTACATCGAATGGTGCACTGACCTTGCTACTACTAACAGGTAACTTAGCACAGAAAGTAGTGGAAATAAAACTTCTGCTAGCACCGGAATCAAACAATACAGAGGCACAAGTTTGGTTTACTAGAAACATACCTGACACAACATCGGGATCAACTCTGGTTTCCTCCCGGGTCATGGTGTAAGCTCTAGCACCTGCCCTCTGCCCTCCTTCCTCCGGCTTCTTCTTCTCTGCTCCAGAGCTCTCCGCCCTCGGCTTCTTACAGTCTCTAGCGATGTGGCCAGGTTGGCCACACCTGAAGCATACGTTCATCCCCATCGTGCACTCACCAGTATGCTCCCTTCCACATTTGTCACATTTCTTCCTCCCTGCACCAGCTGTGACCACACGTCAGTCACCCACCTTCGCCACCTTATTGTTTGGAGCAGCTCCACCACGTCCAAACCGTTTCCCATTCCAGTTCCTTCCATCCCTACTCATTTTCTTCACCTCAGCCACCACCACCTCGCGCTCATCATATAATCTAGCAGCCAAAGCAACCGCCGACCTAAAAGTGCTCGGCCGGGCGATGATCATATGCCTACGGATATCTGCTGGCAGCCCTTAGATGTATCTCTTAATCTTTCGTGACAGTGATGTCACTTGATCGGGCACCAGCCGCGCCATCTCATTGAATTTTGTAGTAGTGCTGGTGTATTATCGTTCCCGCCTCCAGCTACACGAACTCTCTTTCTACTTTGTCCATCTCTTTGTGGGGGCAATATTCTTTAATCACTAGCTTCTTCAGTTCAGGTCATCTCATTCTCCCAATGTCCCTGCTACCCTCGGCTTGACCACAATGTTGTCCCACCAGCACAAAGCCGAGTCCACTAAAGAGTGGGTAGCAAATTTCACATTTTGGTCTTCACTGTAACATCTCGTATTTTTTTTTGTTAATTAAAAGTTAATCTTCGTTTATTCTTATAAGGGTCATTATTGACAATTATGGAACTCATGTGTTATTTATAATTATTTTTTTAGCATCACTAACTTTTAATTATGAAAGTTAAAAATAAAAATATCAAATAATATTAATCATGTTAATATTAATAGTAGTAATCATAATACAAGTTATAATATAATACTAATAACTATAATAATAATAATAACAATAATAATAGCTAAAAGTAATAAGTTAGTTAAACTTTAAACCTAAATTAATTCAGGGGGTATTTATGTAATTTATGAAAATTAAATTTTTAAAAGTTTTTAACATGATATAACAAAACCTAAACCACGGGGGCCAAAGTGTAAAATTTTAACCCAAACCCCACCCCGTCTTTCCGGTCGCCGGCCGACAAGCCCGGCGCGGCTACAGCGAGCCCTAGAACACCAAAACCATTCGTTTTCGTAACCCAAACCATTTCGAATCATTTCGTATACGTGATTCGAACTTGAATGCATCCAATAGTTGAGGGTAAACATCAGTTACCACTCCATTCGAAGGTATAACCGAAGCACATTAAGATCCATAACTGTTTGAGCATTAAACTCCAATCATAACCCAATTAACTAAACCTAATCGAACGTTTATCTAACTCTAATCGATTGCAATCATCAATTTCACCTGAAATAAACATAAACATCTCATTCGATTCTCTTTGTTTATCACGAACTGCAACATACTCGAATGCTATCTTCTGAACATCAAGATTTGAAATTGATAAGGGGCTTTGGATCTAGTTTGTCATACGAAGCTATACACAAGGTTAATTGAGTTATCATCAACGTTTACATCGATTTTGCATCTCCTTCGACCGCGACTTGCTCATCGTTGGGTCCACCTTCAATTCGAACCTATTCGGGTAAATTACATACATGTATATGCTCGATTAAGCATGGGGAAAAAAGCCCCATGATTACAGGCTCTTACATTAACGAATTCAGGTTCAATTTTGGGGATTGTGGAATTAGGGTTCATAAGGAATTGGGGTTTTCTTTTCGTTTATGTTTTTAAACTTTCAGAACCAAGATGTACCGCGGCTGAAGCCTTGGTTCATTGGTTAAGACATTGCCTTGTTAAGCATGAGGTCCCCGGTTCGAACCCGGGCACCCTCATGTTTTTTTAAAGGTTTTAGCATAATAAACTAATTCTAGAAAATTTTAAAATGTATAAAAATTATTTTTATAAATTCCAAATATTTTCAAATGCTTCCAAATATTTTCTATAATCTTTCTAAGTTTACACAAAAATATTTTATTTATAAAACATTTTAGCAAAGCTTGTTTGAATAATTTTCTTATAAAATGGGTTTTAATAATAATTAATAAATTATTGTTGGTCTAAACGTTTCTTTTTACATAATATTGTTTATATTATGATTATTTCAAATAATTACTCAAATATTATATTTAAACTTTTCTAATTATAGACGATTCAATTTCACTTTCTCTATATTTAAACATATAAATAATATACTTTTGTATTTAAAGTATTTATAAAAATTCCCAAATACCCAAATTGAACTTTAGTCTTCGTTAATTCATTAAAATTTATTATTAAATTTAAATCTTGTAATATATATATATATATATATATATATATATATGTATAATATATGTATATATATATATATATATTCTTAAGTGCCTTGTGACGTTTTATCTTGAAACGACGTTTACTATTCTTAAATAATCTTCATTATATACTTATTGCCATGTGAGTTTCCTTGCCCCTTTTTTTTATATTTTCACACTATTTTGGGGTGAACCATGATACTTATACATAACACACTTGTAAACGTTTAGACTTGTAAAGCACTTGCAATTCATCTTTATATTTTGTCATGGTTATTTGTGTGTTGTAAGTGTTTATATAAGATACGTAGTTTGTTTACAATCATTAACTATTGCTAGCCTGGCGACGTCTTAGATCTTTGGGCCTGACAAGCCTATTTGGTGCTAAAGTCGATGTATTGCCGACTCCTGATGACGTATGCTTGTTCATCATGGGAACCAAATACACTTAGCCAATGTTTTATACTTGTAATCAAGTCGAGGTTTGGTTGTAACGATATGTTTTCTATAACCTTACTTACTTATGACCTATGACATGAATTGCTACTTGTAACTTTATCATATTATGTATGAAAAACTTGGAAACTCACCAACTATTTATAGTTGACCTTTTATTTTATCATGTTTCAGGAAATCCTCAAGTATAAAGTGGTCTATTGAAGCTTGCACTAAAACTAGGACTTGGACCTAGTTTAATAAGTAAAATGTTTATGTAATGTTTTGTTTAGTTTGAAACTTATTTCTTGTTGGAAACTTATGTTTGTTATGCCTTTTGAAACTTTTAATTTTAATATTTACATTTAAATATAGCGTTATGTGGTTGTGAACAATCTTAACCCTCACATCTCGACGTTTCGCCGTCAAGGTTGGGGTGTGACATTCACGGCACTCATGATATCGAGGACAGCCTCCATTTCCCTCACCCACCGGTGAGCAGCTGCAGCTGTGCTGTTTCCGTCGAAAGTAGGGGGCTTGCATCTCATAAACGCCCCATAGTTACAGCCTCGGATCGCCTCTGACGCAGGCTCCTCTTCTTCCTCCTCCTCATCATCAGAGAGAACCGTTTCCGGCTTTGGTTGTTCTCGTCCTCTCGAGGACCTGTTCCTCTCCTTTCTTTCCCCATCCCTTATAGCCTTGATCACTTCGGTCACCACAGACGGTAGTATAGTCTGCATGACTCGGTGAACCTCTTCCACCACAGCCTCCTTTACTGAGGCTCTCAGATTGGCACTCTCGTCGCCTCCCTCCGGATGAAGGGTCTCTGGTTCTTCATGAACCACTTTCTCGACTCTTGGTCTCCCTCTCTTGGGTCGCAGAGCAGCACCATGACCTCCACCACGAGAGGCTTTTGAAGATCTACCGCCAGCCATCCTCTAAAAGCACACTATAAGATTCAAACACTAATGCGGTCATTCAAGGTAATACTCAGTTTATGTCAAGTATAGTAAGTTCCTAATTACAGCGGCCAGTTGTGATTAGCCACTTACTTTACTCTTCATACCCAAGCATCTCCTATCCTGACTTAATCAGTATCTAAATCTACTAAGAGCACATAATCAAATAGCATGCGCACATAATACCGGTTAACATTAGGAAAAGCCATACCTGATGGCACGTAGCTACTCGGGCTGACATCCCTCCATTTGTCCCATTTTCAGTTTAAGTTTAGATTTTGAAAGTTTATTTTAACCCAGTTCTCTTAAACTTTGGCTCTAATACCAACTTGTAAGGCCTCGTTCCCGGAAACCTCACAGTTAGTCAATCACAACAGTTAAAACATTAAACATTTTAATTATACAAACTTAAGCAGCGAAAATGATTTATCAAAAACTCATTCATTTCATTTAAAACACTGTTGTTAAGCTATACATCATCATTAACTGTTTACAAAAGAATTGTTTATATGCATTACAACAACAGCACCACCATAGTTTGAATGGATGTCAGACTTTTCCTGCCGAGTAGCTTCACCCTCATGCCATCCTCAGCAATAATTACCTGCCAACTGAAAATGTATAAAAGTCAGTGTTGCTGAGTGAGCTCTAGTTTTAAAAGTAATAAAATACTTTCTATATGTTGTATATGAAAATACTCTTTTATGAAAAATATAACTCTATACTGTATATGCGAGCACACATCAACTATATGAACAGATACTGTTCGTTCTCTTTACTGTATGCCTTGTATGTTCTGTAAACTTTTATTTTTATCTTTCACTGTCTGTATGGACCAATGAGCAATACCCCAACTATATGCGTGATGGAAAACGGGTGATGGGCCATCTATATCCCTTGAAAGGGTCAACTATATCCCTCGAAAGGGTCAACTGTATCCCCCGAAAGGGTTCTATGTATTGTATACAAGGCCAACCCAATCACCCAGGGTACGCTACAAGGGTCCTACCAATCTCAATTGATTGGCCAACACTTAAGCATTTATCACTTTAGGCGCATGAACTATTTAGGCGCATGGGCACTATTTGTGCGTATGACTTAGACGCATAGGTAATTTGGAGGCATGGGTACTTAGGCGCATGTGCCACTGTTCAGGCGCATGGGCTGTACTTAAACATTTCTAAGGTAATCTTAGGCGCATGGGCTACTGTTTAGGCACATAGACTAAACTTAAACCTTTCTAAGGCAAATTCAGGCGCATGAGCCTTATCTAGGCGCATGGACCTTCTGTTCAACATGTTTCCAGTATGTTTTCAAACCCAATCATCAACCCATCTGTTCTAAGCTTAATGTGGCTATTGTAAACATGAATAACTTATAAACATTCAAGAATCAACATCCTATCATGCACACTACATACGGGTAAACATACATAAACTTGTAAAATCATTTTAATACATTTTCAGCCCCAAAGATAGTTTAAAACAAGTAAAACCGGGGTCTAGAACTCACATGATGCAACTTGGGTGTTTCTTCCTTTCTAACCCGCTTGCAATGAGTTCAAACACCTAAAAACAACACCAAGCACACACACCAGAGCACATACACAAACACATAAGCACATATGCATATAACCGGGATAAAACCTGTCATAAACATTTAAAAACCTTGAATTCACTTCTCTTCTTCTTCTTCAGCCGAGAGTTTCCTCTGCTTACTCTCTCTAAAACCGAAGAAATGTTGATGTGAAGTGAGGGTGGGCGGTCATGCCCATCTTTACACCAACTTTTTCAAAATTTTGTCTTTTTGGAAACTGTTAATCCCTCCACTTAGACTTTATTGCTTTTCTTTCTTTTTATTCCTCATATCTTGTTTTAAAAAAAGCCGGATGTTACGTGAGTAAACACAAATTCAAATATAGGGTACGAAGTACCAATACAAATCAAATGTCTTGTTTAAAAATTTTGAAAGTGAATGACTGTAATAGATATGAATATTGAAAGGTGGAGGTAATAATTGAATATTGCTTTTATAGTGCCTTGTGCATTTCACATTCATTAGACTATTTAAAAATCATATAGTTTATTTTCAAAAGGGTTAGTGTGAGAGAAACATAATACACACTTCTCTTTGAGAGATAATAGGCTAGTTTACAATATAGAAAATGTAACACACGTAGGTCGCAATTTGGCCTATGTGACACCGAAGCACAGATGGTGCCCTCGCACGTCCAGGAGAGGTCGAGGATGTGGGTGTGTGTAGGCCCTCTCAAATTAAAAGTTATTTTTATTTTATTTCAATTCCACCCAAAAGGTAATAAAAAAGCTTTTTCTTAATATTGTTTCTTTTTATTTAACTTGTCTTTTACCGGTGGTGCATTACGGGGCGATACTACGCGACATGATAACTTATACATTAATAATAAACTTAATTTGTCTCTGAACCAAATTAACGTCAAACATTAAAGTAACTCGAATTTATACCATTGAACGAAAACAAATTATATCTTACCCACCTTTTTTTCAAACAAAATTTACATTGAAACGCATAGTAACTTGGATTTATACCGTCAAATATTAGTGTTTTATATTTGACATGATTCATTTCTTAACAAAACTTACGTTAAAACGTGAGCGAATATAGAAATATAGATAAACTTTTGTACAAATCAAGGAACAAAGTTTAAGTTTCAAAAATTAAAAAATGCGTTATAAATTACATCAACAAAAAAGAATTACATAATTATAGTGAATCAACTAACAATGTGTTAAACCTACGCCTAATTAAACTGCAAATGGATTAATTATTCATTACATTGTCATTATAGTATTTAGAACTGGGGGCGTGAAAAAACCAAAAGAACCGAACCACAACCATAATAAGTGATACAATCGAACCGGAAAAACCGAAACCAATAAGAAATTGATGGTTTGGTTTTATGATTTTTTAAAAACTGATTTTTTCAGTTCGGTTTTGGTTTTGCGTGTAATAGAAACCGAAAAAACCAAACCGCAACCATAAAACCGAACTTGTAAATTTCAAAGTATATTCTTACACTTATAAGCATGACTAGCCTATAAAGTATTTATTTAATTTATGCTTTTTAAAATAGATAGATGTTTAGGTTTCGAGCATAATTTTTTAAATTTTTTGTTTTGGTAGATTAAAATATCTTTATTGAACTTTTTGTTATTGTATTTCATTAATTGTAATTAATTTTAATGTTAAGTGATTATAAGAATCTATAAATTATGTTTAAAGATCAACAAAAATGATGTAAGCTCAAAAGTTTTAGTTTAAATTTATTACTTTGAACAAATTTAAATAAAAATACTTGAAGCCCAAAAACAAAACCGAAAAAACCAAAACCGAACCAAAAACCAAAAACCGAATAGCCCGAAACCGAACAGTTTTAAAAACCTAGAAATCGAAATATCAGTTTTTGGTTTCGGTATTAGTTTAAAACGAACCAAACCGACCATGCTCACCCCTGTTTAGAACACAGATTAAAGAAGTTATAAGTATAAATATAAGATATGTTTCGATTTATGTTTAGTAAATTATTTTATAATTATGTTACGTTTTAACAAACATTTAAACAATTGGATCCACATTGTAATTTTTTAAACATAGGACCAATTGTAAAATCTGACATAAGCACAGTAACCTTTCAAGTAATTAGTAATTGCATTAATCACAATAATCATCTTTGATTGTTATTTTTTGTAAATTTTATAGATGGATTATTATAACATCACGTACATACACAAACAAACATACATACATACATACACTCACATTAACAAATATACATTAATACATGAATATAAACACATTAGTACATACACATACATATGTAACACCCGGTTATTCTTTTAAAAGGAAAGATAAGAAATGAAGAATAAAAGTAAGAAATGCAATTTACCCAAGATGAGGGGTTAAAAGTGTCAAAAGAAGGTAGAAAAAGTTGGTGTAAAGGTGGGCATGGCCGCCCACCCTCATTTCCCATCACCTTTTTCATTCGGTTAAAGAGAGAGAGAGAGCAGAAAACTCTCGGTTTGAAGAAGAAGAAGAGGGTGAATTCAAGGTAAGAATTCAAAGTTTCTAAGTGTTCATGTTAGGGTTTTGTCTCGGTTATGTGCTTATGTACTTGTGTGTGTGTTTGTGTCTGTGTGTTTTATGGGTTTCTAAGTGTTTGAACTCATTTGTATACGGGTTAGAAGGAAGATACACCCAAAGTTGCACCAGGTGAGTTTCTAGACCCCGGTTTCACTTGTTTTAAGCTTTCTTTGGGGCTGAAAATGTATTTAAACGATTATGCAATGTTTATGTACATATACCCATATGTATTATGCATGTTTGATGATGTTCCTAAGATGTTTATAGGTTGTTCATGCTTAGAATAGCCTTGGTAAGCTTAGAACAAATAGGCGATGTTTGGGTTCGAAAATATCCTAGAAATATGTTGAGCAAAAGGTTCACGCGTCTAAATAAGGCTCACGCGCCTGGAATTGCCTTAGAAATGTTTCAGTGTAACTCATGCACCTGAACAGTGGTTCATGCACCTAGAATTTGTAGCGGACGACTTAAGTGTAGGGCCATGCGCCCCAATAGTGTCCATGCGTCTGAATAGCCCATGCGCCTAAGTATCCATATGCCCAAATAGCCCATGCGCCTAAGTGTCCATGCGTCCGAATGGACCATATGCCCGAATAGTATCCATGCGCCTGAATAGCTCATGCGCCCAAGTGTTAAAAACGTTTAAGTGTTGGATGATGCGCCTACATCGTGATGAAACGCCTAAACAGGGCTCATGCGCCCAAATAGTGTTGGTGCACCTAAACACTTAGAATTTATTATGAAATTTTTGGGAGTCTGTGCTATTAAGGTTTTGACCGAGGTTTGACTAGGGCTTATTAATGCTTGGTTTCATGCATGATTATGATTGTTTTATGATTGTTCCATATTATTATTATTACTATTAGTGTATGACTTTACGTGGTGTGTTCATTATCGTAACGTAAAGTATTACTAATAATAATAAAGAGAAAGAGCGTTGAAGAAGATAAGTGGAACCTGGTTTAAAATGTTAACAAGTCTTGCAAGCTTATAGGAGGTGCACGACCATGTTGTCGTTAGCTCAACTGTGATGCGGGTTAGCTACCCTATGATGCACACGGGGCCAGTCAATTGAGATTGGCAGATCTTTGCAGTGTACCCTAGGTGACTGGGCCAGCCTTGTATACAGTATTTAGAGCCCTTTGAGGGAACAGAGGGCCCAACACCATTTCCCCCGCACACATAGTTTAGGGTATTGCTCATTGGTCCACATAGACAGTAAACGATATAGATAAAAGAGTACAGAATAAACAAAGCATAGAGTAAAGAGAAAAAGCATTATATCATTGATAGTTAATCTGTGTTCACATATAGAGAGATGTAATTTCATAAAAAGAGTATTTTCATATATTACCTTACAGAAAGTATATTACAACTTTATAACTAGAACTCACTCAGCAATGCTGACTTTTATATATTTTCAGTTGGCAGGTAAACATTGTTGAGGATGGCACGAGGGTTAAACTACTCGGCAGGAAAATACTAACATCCATTCATACTTATTATTGTTGTTGTTTTGTAATGCAATTAAACAATTCTTTGTATTCGGTTAAACAATAGTGTATTGCTCAACAACAGTGTTTTAATGAAATGAATGGCTTTTGTTAAAATAATTCTGCTGCTTAAGCTTGTAAATTTGTAATGTTTAATGTATTAATGTTGTGAATGACCAACTGTGAGGTCTCCGGAAACGGGGCCTTACAAGTTGGTATCAGAGCCAAAGTTTAAGAAAATTGGGTTAAATAAATTATTAAAACCTAAACTTAAACTGAAAATGGGATAATTGGAGGGATGTTAGCCCGAGTAGCTACGTGCCTTCAGGTATTTTCTTTAATGTTAATCGATATTACGTGCGCATGTTATGTGATTTATGTGCTCTTAGTAGATTTAGATACTGATTAAGTCAGGATAGAAAATGCTTGGGGTATGAAGAGTAAAGTAAGTGGCTAATCACAACTGGACACTATAATTAGGGACTTACTATACTTGACATAAACTGATTTATTACCGTTAATGACCGTGTTAGTGTTTGAATCTTATAGCGTGTTAAGAGGATGGCTGGATGGAAATCTTCCAAGACTCCTAGAGGCATAGGTCATCCACGTGTGACTAGGAGTAGTGCTAAGTCTCCTGAGACGACCCATGAGAACCCTGAGGTTCATGGCCGGAGCGAAGAGAATGAGAATGCTAGCTTGAATGCCTCAACTAAGGAGGCGATTACTAACAAAGTACACCAGGTCATGCAGACGTCTTACCGTTTGTGGTGACTGAAGTCATCAGGGCTGTGAGAAGCGAGGAAAGGAAGGAGAAAGAGAATAGAAAGGGATCAATGGGCAAGGGAAGCAGAGGGAGGAGAAACAACCAGAGCCTGAGACTGTGTTGTCGATGAGGAGGAGGATGATGTAGTGGGGGTAGCGACCGGAGGGTGCAGTTATGGGGCGTTCCAAAGGCGTAAGCCCCCGACTTTCGATGGCAATGGCAATGCTACTGCCGCTCACCGCTGGGTGAGAGAGATGGAGGAAGTCTTGGAGATCAGTGAGTGTCGCGAGAACCAAAAGGTTAAGTTCGCGACTCACTCTTTCGTTGATTCAGCGTTGTGTTGGTGGGACAATATTGTCCAAGCTAAGGGTACTAGGGCAATCGGAAGGATGAGGTGGAGTGAACTGAAGAAGTTGGTGGTCGAGGAATTCTGTCCTCATAGGGAACTCGATAAAATCGAGAGGGAGTTCTTGCAACTTGAAGCGGGAACCATGACCCACCAGCAGTACACCACTAAATTCAATGAAATGGCGAGGCTGGTGCCGGATCAGGTGACGCCGGTGTCAAGGAAGATCAAGAGGTACATCCAGGGACTGCCGACTGACATTCGTAGACACTTGATTGCTGCTCAGCAAGGTACCTTCGATCGGTGGTGGATTTGGCGTGTAGATTGTATGATGAGCGAGAGGAAACTATGATGGAGGTGAAGAAGATGAGTGGGGATGGTAAGAACTGGAATGGGAAAAGGTTTGACGAGGTGGTTTCACTCCAAACAACAAGAAGAGGAAGGTGGACGACCGTGGGGTGTCGTCAAGATCAGAGCTGAAAAAGTGTGGTAGATGTGGAAGGGAGCATACCGGTGAGTGCAGGATGGGAATGAATGTATGCTTCAGATGTGGCAAGCCTGGCCACATCGCTAGAGACTGTAGGGTGCTGAAGTGCTATGACTGTGGTGGGGAGGGCCACGCGACCAAAGACTGTAAGAAGCCGAGGGCGGAGAGCTCTGGAGCGAAGAAGAAGTCGGAGAAGGAGGGCAGAGGGCAAGTGCTAGAGCTTACACCATGACCCGGAGAGGAAGCCAGAGCTGATGCCGATGTCATGTCAGGTATGTTTCTAGTAAACCAAACGTGTGCTTTGTATTGTTTGATTCCAGTGCTAGTAGGAGTTTTATTTTCACTACTTTCTGTGCTAAGTTGCCTATTAGTAGTAGAAATGTCAGTGAACCATTCGATGTAGAAACCACTATTTGCAAGTCCACTAGAATTACTGATGTGATAGAGGACTGTGTCATAGAACTAGAAGGTCATAGGTTTGCTGCTAGGTTGCATGTGATGCCCCTAGGTGGATTTGATGTAGTACTAGGGATGGACTGGTTAGCAACCTATGAAGCAAACATCGTATGTCATAAGAAGATGAGTTGATTGGTTGTGCCCGATGGGAGTTTGGTTACGATTTATGGACATCGTGTTACTACAATCCCAAAGGTGATTTCGATGGCGGTGGCGGGGAAGTGCATGAAACGTGGATGTAGTGCCTACTTGGCCTACGTAAAAGATGTGGATGCATCGGTACCGCAATTATCTAAGGTAGCAGTGGTGTGCGACTTTCCGGACGTATTCCCGGAAGACTTACCCGGCATGCCACCGGATCACGAGATTGAGTTCCAAATTGATTTGATACCCGGTGCTCAACTCGTTGCCAAAGCACCATATTGATTAGCTCCGACTAAGATGAAGGAACTCATGAGCCAATTGTAGGAGTTAATGGATAAGGGATTTATTCGACCGAGTATCTCTCTATGGGGTGCTCCGGTATTGTTTGTAAAGAAAAAGGACCGAAGTATGTGAATGTGCATTGACTATCGAGAGCTGAACAAGTTGACAGTGAAGAATCGATACCCGTTACCAACGATTGATGACTTGTTTGACCAGCTCCAAGGTGCCAGCTGGTTCTCGAGGATAGATCTATGATCTGGCTACCATCAATTGAACGTGAAGGAACAAGACATTCCTAAGACAGCTTTTCGTATGCGTTATGGACACCACGAGTTCCTCGTTATGTCTTTTGGTCTAACTAACGTGCCAGCTGCCTTTATGGATTTGATGAATCGAGTGTGTTGGCCGATGTTGGGTAGATCAGTGATTGTGTTCATTGATGATATCCTGATCTACTTGAAGAGCGAAGAAGAGCATGCCGGTCATATTCGGGAGGTGTTGGAGACATTAAGAAGGGAGAAGTTGTATGCCAATTTCTCCAAGTGCGCGTTCTAGTTGTGCGAAGTTCAGTTCTTGGGTCATGTGGTGAATCCTAACAGAATCATAGTGGACCCGGCACAGGTGGAGGCGGTTATGCAATGGAAGTCCCCAAAGACGTCATCCGAGGTTCGTAGTTTCTTGGGGTTGGTGGGATATTATCGAAGGTTCATTCAGGACTTCTCCAAGATAGCCTCCCCGTTGACCAAGTTGACCCGAAAGGATGTGAAGTTTGTATGGGGTCAAGCTGAAGAGAAAGCATTCGAGGAGTTAAAAGGAAGGTTGAATCAAGCTCCTATTCTGTCATTACCCAAAGGAAGCAAGGATTTGGTGGTCTATTCAGATGCTTCCTACTCAAAGTTAGGGTGCGTATTAATACAGAGAGGGAAGGCTATAGCCTATGCATCCCGACAGTTGAAGGTTCATGAGGTCAATTACCTACTCATGACTTGGAGCTAGCAGTCTTGGTCTTTGCATTAAAGATTTGGAGGCACTATCTCTACAGGATGAAGTGTACCATATTCACGGACCATAAAAGCTTGAAGTATTTCTTGAGAAGAAGGACCTGAACATGAGGCAAGAAGGTGGTTGGAGCTCATAAAAGATTATGATTATGAGATCCACTACCATCCGGGCAAGGCCAATGTGGTAGCTGATGCCCTCAGCCAAAAAGAGAGGCCCGAACCAATTCGGGTGAAAGCATATCAACTGATCATGACCTCTGATGTAATGAAGCAAGTCAAAGAGTTTCAAGATGAGCACTAAAAGAAGATCATCTTAACTCGGAAAGAATGAGAGGTCTGGTTGGGGAATTGGGTGAAAACACACTTGGTGTTAAAACCCGATACAGACGGGTGGGATTCCTTGTTTTGGGGATCTACGGGTGAAGATTATGGATGAAGCTCATAAGACTCGATACTCCATTCACCCTTGTGCCACAAAATGTATCAAGACATGAAGAAGGATTATTGGTGGCCGGGTATGAAGCATGACGTAGTGGAGTTTGTGAGTAGTGTTTACTTGCTTGCAAGTAAAGGCCGAGCATCAGAAGCCGTATGGGAAGATTCAACCTCTGGATATACCGGAATGGAATTAGGAGCACATCACCATGGATTTCATTACTAAGTTGCCGCGTACTCCGAAAGGGTACGATGCCATATGGGTGATAGTTGACCGTTTGACGAAGAGTGCTCACTTCCTACCGACAGCGAGACATATTCATCTGAGAGGTTGGCGGATATATTCATCAAGAAATTGTAACTCGTCATGGTGTGCCGGTGTCTATTGTATCCGATCGTGACACCCGGTTTACATCTAAATTTTGGAAGAAATTCCACGACGCCTTGGGGACAAGGTTACACATTAGCACGGCTTATCATCCCTAAACTGATGGTCAGTCAGAAAGGCCATTCAAACATTGGATGACATGCTTCGGGCATGTGTGATTGATTTTGGGGGAAGTTGGGATGACCACTAACCGTTAGATGAATTCTCATACAACAACAGCTATCATGCCAGCATTGGCATGCCACCATATGAGATGCTATACGGTAGGAGATGCAGAACACCCGTTTGTTGTGGTGATATTGGTCAGAAGAAATTAGGGAGCATCGAGTTAATTGAGGCTACGACTGAGAAGCTTGAGAAGATTAAAGCCTTCATGAAGGCAGCCAAAGATAGACAGAAGTCATATGCGATAAACGACGCAGACCAATCAAGTTCCAGGTGGGTGACCGGGTTATGTTGAAGGTCTCACCTTGGAAGGTATTATCCAATTCAGGAAGCGGGGCAGTTGAGCCCAAGGTATATAGGCCCTTTCCGAATCATTTCTCGAGTAGGAGACGTGGCCTATAGATTGGAGTTACCATATGAGTTAAGTGGAATTCACCCGACATTCCATGTATCTCATCTGAGAAAGTGTTTAGCTGATGAAGACATGATTGTTCCACTGGAAGACATCAAAGTAGATGAAAGGCTAATTATGTGGAGCAACTAGTGGCAATCATCGATAGAAAAGAGAAGAGACTGAGAATAAAGTGGTTCCTCTTGTGCGTGTACAGTGGAAGCACAAAAAGGGATCCGAATCTACATGGGAGACTGAGGAAGAAATGAAACAGCATTACCCACATTTGTTCGAAGAATAACAGGTTTCGGGGACGAAACCTATTTAAGGGGGGGACTTAAACATCCGGTTATTCTTTTAAAAGACAAGATAAGAAATGAAGAATAAAAGTAAGAAATGCAATTTAACCCAAGTTGAGGGGTTAAAAGTGACAAAAGGACAAAGGTACAAAAAGTTGGTGTAAAGGTGGGCATGGCCACCCACCCTTATTTTCCATCACCTTTTTCATTCGGTTAGAGAGAGAGACAACAAAAAACTCTCGGTTTGAAGAAGAAGAAGAAGAGGCTGAATTCAAGGTAAGAATTCGAAGTTTTAAGTGTTCGTTGGGGTTTTGTCTCGGTTATGTGCTTATGTGCTTGTGTGTGTCCTTGTGTGTGTGTGTTTGTGGGTTTCTAGGTGTTTGAACTCATTTGTATACGGGCTAGAAGGAAGATACACCATAGTTGCACTAGGTGAGTTTCTAGACCCCGGTTTCACTTGTTTTAAACTCTCTTTGGGGCTGAAAATGTATTTAAACGATTTTGCAATGTTTATGTATGTATAAGCGTATGTATTATGCATGTTTGATGATGTTCCTTAGATGTTTATAGGTTGTTCATGATTAGAATAGCCTTGGTAAGCTTAGAACAAATAGGCTTGATGTTTGGGTTCGAAAATATCCTAGAAATATGTTGAGTAGAAGGTTCACGCGCCCAAATAAGGCTCATGCGCCTGGAATTGCCTTAGAAATGTTTAAGTGTAACTCATGCGCCTGAACAGTGTTCATGCACCTAGAATTTGTAGGCGGACGACTAAGTGTAGGGCCATGGGCCCCAATAGTGTCCATGCGTCTGAATAGCCCATGCGCCTAAGTATCCATACGCCAGAATAGCCCATGCGCCTAAGTGTCCATGCGTCCAAATGGACCATATGCCCGAATAGTATCCATGCGCCAGAATAGCTCATGCGCCAAGTGTTAAAAATGGTTAAGTGTTGGCTGATGCGCCTACATCGTGATGAAACGCCCAAATAGGGCTCATGCGCCCAAATAGTGTTGGTGCGCCTAAACACTTAGAATTTTTATGAAATTTTCGGGAGTCTGTGCTATTAAGGTTTTGACCTAGGTTTGACTAGGGCTTATTAATGCTTGGTGTCATGCATGATTATGATTGTTTTATGATTGTTCCATATTATTATTACTACTATTAGTGTATGACTTCACGTGGTGTGTTTATTATCGTAACGTAAAGTATCACTAATAATAATAAAGAGAAAGATCAATGAAGAAGAGAAGTGGAACCTAATTTAAAATGTTAACAAGTCTTGCAAGCTTATAGGAGGTGCCCGACCATGTTGTTGTTAGCTCAACTGTGATGCGGGTTAGCTACCCTATGATGCACACGGAGCCAATCAATTGAGATTGGCGGACCTTTGCAGCGTACCCTAGGTGACTGAGCTAGCCTTGTATACAGTATTTAGAGCCCTTTGAGGGAACAGAGGGCCCAGCACCATTTCCCCCGCGCACATAGTTTAGGGTATTGCTCATTGGTCCACATAACAGTTAAAGATAAAGATAAAGAGTATAGAATAAACAAGGCATATAGTAAAGAGAAAATACATTATCTGATTGTATAGTTAATGCGTGCTCACGTATAAAGAGATGTAATTTCATAAAAAGAGTATTTTCATATATATACCTTACAGAAAGTATTTTACTACTTTAAAACTAGAACTCACTCAACAACGTTGACTTTTATATATTTTCAGTTGGCAGGTAAATATTGTTGAGGATGGCACGAGGTGAAAATACTCGGCAGGAAAAGACTGACATCCATTTATACTTATTATTGATGTTGTTTTGTAATGCAACTTAACAATTCTTTGTATCCGGTTAAACAATAGTGTATTGCTCAACAACAGTGTTTAATGAAATGAATGGCTTTTGTTAAAATAATTCCGCTGAATAAACTTGTAAATTGTAATGTTTAATGTATTTAATGCTGTGAATGATCAACTGTGAGGCCTTCGGGAACGGGGCCTTACAACATACATACATACATACATACATGCATACATACATACATACATACACACATTAATATAAACATATACACGTACACACTCATACATGTACATACGCACATAAACACATACACATACATATACACGTACACATACATACACATACACACACATACATACATACAATACAATAACACCAACATATACATACATTACATACTTGACTTAGTGGACTATATTGGGGCTTGATTAATGTTAGTGGACCGTTATGGATTTCATGAAACTTGCTTAACAGACACACACAAACATACATACATACATACATACATACATAAATACATACATTACTTAAATATATATATACATGCATACATACAATCATACATATAGACATACACATACACTATATGCATAATGCACACACATACATATATACATTTATACATGTACATCTACTAACACATGCATTCATACACTAACATATATGCATATACACTGCGCACAAACACATGGATACACAAACTAACACATATACATATACCCATATGTGTACATATCATTATAAG
This sequence comes from Flaveria trinervia, assembly GCA_025506515.1. Taxonomy (NCBI): domain Eukaryota; kingdom Viridiplantae; phylum Streptophyta; class Magnoliopsida; order Asterales; family Asteraceae; genus Flaveria; species Flaveria trinervia. The sequence continues at coordinate 68,782,897 of CM046449.1, forward strand.
AAATGTCCTTAATAGATGTGAAAGTATTAGCAGCGAATTCCACCAACAATGGCGACTATCAATTCTCAATTTATTTCATGATATTTTGAGTTAAAGTAGTCTTTAGATCTAATGTCGAAATTTTAACCATACATACCCAATAAAGGCAACATGTCATCGCTACTACTAAAAACATAAACCTGGGAGTATTCCCTCCACCCAATCCCTAGCTATCATCTATTTTACATGTGATATCTCCAGCCACCCACCCCACATGTCATTAACTTCCATCACCGGCCCTTCTCCACCACTCAATCCTTAGATCAGCTCCTCTCCACCAGTCCACTATAACTGTCGCCGCCTGAGCACTCAAGCACTGTTGGGGGGCAAGCACTTTTGGAGGTGTTAAATCAAAGCGGTAGGAGTTTCAATTGAATTGATGCAAATGAAGCATATTTTTCAAACTTGAGTATTGGTCTTTTATGTTGTTAAAATACTACTTACATGTGATGCATATCAAGAAAAATATGTGCAACAGTTTGCTTGGTACTCTTCTAATAAATGAAAATAGCAAATATTCGATGTAGGAAATGATTGAAAAAATATGGCAAGTGGTATAGCCCCCACCCAAAATACTTATTAAAGACCACTGATTGAAAGCTACGCTATGAGTTTATAAAATATGTTAATGCCTGATGGGTGAAAATCTCATGCTTGTCATATTCTCATGCAACGTTTGATATCGATTGGGGTTATAGGCTTTTTAGCCAAAGATACTTATACGCTAATAGTTGAACTTTGTATGGTTTTTGAACAACTTTGATCCAGCATACTAACGGTAGTGGATATGAAGATATCTAAATATGTCAAGCTTATAATATTATGCAAGTTAGAGTGGATCTATCCTGTAGTGTATTTTAACATTATGGATTATTTAGTTTTGCATATAATTAATGAAGCGATTCAGGATGGTCTAATATATATGAGATGGATGTATCCAATTGAAATGTATATGAAAAAACTATGTCTAAAATAAGACAAGGCCGAAAGGTTGTAAAGTTGAAGATTATGTTGCTGAAGATGCTTTATTATTTTCTATAAGGTACCTTCGAGATGTTAAGACTTAATTCACTCACCTAAGAGAAACGAGGATGTTATTATCAAATAAAGAAACTTGTATGCAATTGAGTCTAAATGTTGCTTAGCTAGCCCAAAAAGATGAAATGTCTTTCTCCAAGCGAAAAAATCAAGTTAGAAGGGTTTGTCTTGATAATGTCCATATGAGGATGTTAAATCCAGATTTCTAACATGGTTTCTTGAGAAGGTAATCCATATATATGTTAAGTAATTCATATATATAACACATTATTTATATATTATTAGGTTTATTCAATGAGATTCTCCATATTTTCACTCAGAGTTGTATGCTCTTTGAATGGGTGCAGACATAAGTACCTATAATTATACTACTTGCATAGTCAACGATGTTGGGTTTATGCTACTTGATCGTGGCGTGCAACACACAATGCAAAACATCAGTGTTCTAGTGGAGGGAGAGAATGGTAAGAAATGTTATGGTCAAGTTCAAGAGATTATTGAATTGGGTTATGCAAATAGGTATTCAAAAGTTCTATTATGTTGTAAGTGATCCGATACTCGAATAGGTGTTTCATATAATATAAATATCACCAATATCAACATAGAATGCGAATACGACAAAGAGGATCTACTCATATATGCTTCCCAACACAAACAAGTGTTCTACATTTGAGAATCTTCTCGAAGAAACAAAAATATAACCATTGTGGTTCATCAAGAATATTAATCATCAAAAGATTTCGAATTAATCAGTGTAACACCCGGTTATTTAAAAAGACAAGAAATGAAGAATAAAAAGAAAGAAAAGCAATAAAGTCCAAGTGGAGGGACTAAAAGTGTCCAAAAGGACAAAACTTTGAAAAGTTGGTGTAAAGGTGGGCATGGCCGCCCACCCTCACTTCACATCACCATTTCTTCGGTTTTAGAGAGAGAGTAGGGGAAACTCTCGTCTGAAGAAAAAGAAGAAGAAAAGAAGTCGAATTCAAGGTAAGAACTCGTGGTTTTTAAGTGTTTATGACGGGTTTTATCCCAGTTATATGCATATGTGCTTATGTGTTTGTGTATGTGCTCGGGTGTGTGTGTTTGGTGTTGTTTTTAGGTGTTTGAACTCATAGCAAGCGGGTTAGAAAGGAAGAAATACCCAAGTTGCACCAGGTGAGTTCTAGACCCTGGTTTTTACTTGTTTTAAACTATCTTTGGGGCTGAAAATGTATTAAAATGATTTTACAAGTTCATGTATGTTTACCCGTGTGCATTGTGCATGTTGTATGTTGATTCTTGAATGCTTATAGGTTGTTCATGTTTAGAATAGCCACATTAAACTTATAACAGATAGGTTTGATGATTGGGTTTGAAAACATACTGGAAACATGTTGAACAGAAGATCCAGGCGCCTAGATAAGGCTCATGTGCCTGAAAATGCCTTAGAAAGATTTAAGTGTAATCCATGCGCCTAAACAGTAGCCCATGCGCCTAAGATTACTTTAGAAATATTTTAAGTATAGTCCATGCGCCTGAACAGTGGTCCATGCGCCTAGAAATGTTAGCCGGACGACTAAGTGTAGGGCCATGCGCCCCAATAGTGCCCATGCGCCCAAGTGGCTCATGCGCCTAAGTGTCCATGCGTCCAAATTATCCATGCGTCTAAGTGTTCATACGCACAAATAGTGCCCATGCGCCTGAATAGTTCATGCGCCTAAAGTGATAAATGATTAAGTGTTGGCTTGCGCCTGCATAGTGATAAAACGGCCGAATAGGGCTCATGTGCCCAAATAGTTTCCATGCGCCTAAGCACTTAGAAATTTTTACAGAATTTTCTGGAGTCTGTGCTTTAGGGTTTTTGACCGAGGTTGACTAGGGCTTATTTATGATGATGTTTCATGCATAGTTATGATTTTTCCTTATTATTGTTATTGCTTGTATTATTATTACCTACAGTATGTGACTTTACGTGGTATGCTATTATCGTAACGTAAAGTATATAGTAATAATAAGAAAGAAAAGAAGAGGAACATTAATGAAAATGTTAACAAGTCTTGCAAGCTTACAGGAGGTACACGACCATGTTGTTGTTAGCTCAACTGTGTTGCGGGTTAGCTACCCTATTATGCACACAGGGCCAATAATTGAGATTGGCAAAACCTTGTAGCGTGCCCTAGGTGATTGGGTTGGACTTGTACACAGTACATAGAACCCTTTCGAGGGATACAGTTGGCCCTTTCGAGGGATATAGTTGACCCTTTCGAGAGATATAGTTGACCCTTTCGAGGGATACAGTTGACCCTTTCGAGGGATATAGATGGCCCATCACTCGTTTTCCATCGCGTATATAGTTGGGGTATTGCTCACTGGTCCATACAGAAAGTGAAACATAAAGATAAAAGTTTACAGAACAGACAAGGCATACAGTAAGAGAACGAACAGTATTTGTTCATATAGTTAATGCGTGCTCGCATATACAGTACAGAGTTGTATTTTACAGAAAAGAGTATTTTCATATACAACATATAGAAATTATTTTATTACTTTTAAAACTAGAACTCACTCAGCAACACTGACTTTTATACATTTTCAGTTGGCAGGTAATTATTGCTGAGGATGGCACGAGGGTGAAGCTACTCGGCAGGGAAAGACTAACATCCATTTGTACTCTGTGTTGTTGTTGTTTTGTAATGCATATAAACAATTCTTTTATAAGCAGTTAATGATGATGTATTACTTAAAAACATTGTTCTAAATGAAATGAATGGGCTTTTGATAAATCATTTTCGCTGCTTAAGTTTGTATAATTATAATGTTTAATGTTTTAACTGTTGTGATTGACCAACTGTGAGGTTTCCGGGAACGGGGCCTTACAATCTGGCATTCCATGATGGCCTCGTGGAGAACATTTAAAATATTATCAATGACTTGATAGAAGATCTTGACGTCATTCACAACCACTTTTCATCTAATAGTGTACTTTTTATTGACTTTAGTCGATACTTTCAAAGCATACCTACTTATGGCAAATGAAGTAATTCGCCAACTATTACTGCTAATGAGGTGTCTGAGGGCGAGGATGATTATGATGAGGACTATTCTGATTATGACATTGAGGGGTCTGCCAAAAGACACTAAATTATATGAGGGATACTATGGTTAAGAGATTTGTTACAATTTGTATGCATATCTATTTATAATTATATGAAACGTTGTTTGTATTTTTATGTTGTAGTAAAAACTTTATTCTTATTGTTTTGTTTTGCATATCATATAACTTTTCAAGAAATGATTTTACTATATATTGTTTTGCTATACCTCATGGCTGATGTCATAAGCCATATAGGTGATGATGTATAAGATCCACCATTTACTCCATCTGGCAGACCTGGAAGGCATGGGTTGGATGGTAAGTGTTAATATACTTTATTTATTATTATGTTTACTCATTTTTTGTTAATATATAAATGTAATTAATAATTTTTAGTATAGTTTTAGGTACCCCTTCCCCAGAGAACAAAAGTGAATAAGAAGAATAACAATCTATAATAAAAGCTGGCAAAAAAAGATAGGCCTTTGTCTTTCTCTTTTGATAAAGAGCATGTATATCCTGTTTGTGATCTTAATGATATGTTTGCTTGTGGATATACATGGAGGAAGAACTTGGCAAAATAGCGCTTTGGCTATATTAATAATATGATAATGTAGAACAAACAAGTGTCATCCCTGAAAAGGATATGAATGATGAAAACTAGAGGAAAACTGTTGATTTTTTTACGAGTGACACATAGAAATGCATAAACATCAAACATGACAAATCGTCCACAACAAAATACATAAACATGACGCATATACTTTGCTTTGTAGAATCAAATTGCAAGTTTATTTCAAGATCTGAATTTTGTGTCACAACTTACATAGTTTATGGATTTAAAAAAGGCTTCAATCAAGCCAATGAAGATGATTCGGATGAGGGGAGTGAATAGTGTATCGATCGGGTGATTAGCTTAAGTTTGTTTTAGGTAGTTTTATATTTAAATTAAACAAGATATTTAAGCTGGTTACTTAACGTTTATATATAAACATTGTATGTTGTTTATGAACAAAAACTTTGTATGGTGTATTTTGTGTTTTTGAGGAATCTGAATTTATTTTTATAGGTGTATGATTGGTTTGTAAAACTAGGAATATAATATATAAAGCCCGGAAATTTTTACTATATATTCATTGGAGACATATAAGCCATGATTTTCTTATTAATAGTGATGAATCATTAGCGGTGACATGTTGCCACCAATAATACTAGCAGCAATAAGGAGGACAATTTGCGGCGACATCTGTAGTGCATGTTTAGCCAAGGGTCTCTTTAGGTGCGGTCTCTCTATCCAATAGGATGGTGATCTCTATCCTATGCGATAAGGGTAAGTCTTGTTCTCATCTCTTCCTACTCAAACACTACTCGTCGAGTGAAATTTTACTAGGTTAATTAGTTTGTTTGTTTATATACATATGCATACTCGTATGCTACTAATAATAATTACATAAAAACAAATTTTTATGACAATAACAATAACTAATTAATTAAAATTAAATTCATAGCTATAAATAACATATTATGTTAAGAATAGTCTTAATCATTATTTTTTATTAGCATGTTTAATTATTAATATAATATTTAGTATTAAGTATTTAACTATTGATACAATGCTTAGTGTTTTGTAGCAACTTTGCAACAAAAGAGTTTTATAAAATTGTTTTAGTAATTCACTATTTTAAACAAAGAGCATAAATAGTTAAGTATATGTTTCTGAGCGAATTGGCGCAAATTTTGCTTGCTTTGACATAAAACTACTTAATTAATTTAGTAATTCACTAGTTTGAACAAAAAGATAAATTAATAAATTTGTCACAAAAGTTGCGACAAATATATTTCTTTTATTATTAGTTTAATTATAAATAAAACATAAAGGTTTGTTGCAAACATTTAAAATTTGTCAAAAACTTGTTGGAAATGTGTACCTCTTGCAACAAATTTGCAACAAGAATAGTTTATCGGATCGGATTATTTGGATTTAAAAATTTCAAGACCCTATCCGAAATCCGATCCGATACGAATAAGGATTCTTCTATCCAATCTGAATCTATCTGAATTCAATTCGGATTGGATTTGGATATATCCGAATAAACAAAATAACAATTTTTTTATATTTTTTGATAAATTTTTATTTTTAATATTTTATAAGTTGAAAATCACAATAAATTATATAAAACAAAAAAAATTGACTTGTATGCAAATTCAAAATTAAAACATAATAGGTAATTGTATGGAACCCGAATATTAGAATCTTTAATTTAGAACAACGGTCGATTATTGCATAATTATTTAAGATTATTACTAAAATGTATAAATATTATTGTGTATTGAGTTGAAAACATGATAGTTAGTAGTATTGAGTTAAAAATATAGTTAAAATCTTATTCGGATGATTTAGATATCCGAATAATCCAAATAAAAAAATTGTGAAATCCGAAATCCGAATAAGAAATTCGAATTCGGATGAGATCCGATCCGAATATCCAAATAAGTATTCGGATCGATTTATTCAGATTTGGATACGGATCGAATTTCGGATAGTTTCAGATTTCGGATCTTTTGAACACCCCTACTTCTTTGTGGCTATTTTGTAAGATAAATTATGGTTTTATATTTCTAATTGATTATGTCCGAAAATAATCACCATCTTAATTTTCACACATAATGTTGTGGGAAACTTGTCGGAAATTTATGTAAACAAAAAAGCCATTGTCTAGTAGTGCGGGAGGTATAACCTCAGAATTGATGATTCTTAACTCTAAATATGAGGCCTAAGTGTGATTGCAAAGAAACAGAATAAAACGCCAATGAGCTGTTATGTTCTCGAATTCATTTAATGAAATAAAAGAAAAAAATTGGAAGGAAAAAAAATTGTTATGTTTTAGAGTTTTTCTTAACGAAAGAAATAAAAGGAAAGTAAGAAATCTGTGTTCCAGAGTTTATTTAAGAAGAAAAAGAAAGAAAATTGAATGAAAATATGGAAAGGAAAAAGAAAATAAAAAGGGTTATTGGATTTTAATAATCTCAAGTTTTATTTATTGGTCGGGATTAGTCCCAACTCAATAAATTTTACAGATACTTTCAATTTTGTGTTTATTTTTCTCCAACGATTTCTTACTAACTGAGAGACTCCGTTAGTTTTTTGATGACGTAGACTGTTTTTGTTGTCAAAACACTAAACAGAATGTTGAAATATATCATCAGGTCCATCAATTTAAAACTTTCGCAACCAAAAATCCGTCAATCTCCACCTTCTAATTTGAACCACGGAACTTGTTGGAGATAGAGGTGATAATAGAAATTAGACAATCGAAAACAGATCTAATTGAGAGTACGTAGACAGTAATGGAGTTGAAAAATAACTCAGAGTTGACCTCATTTCATTAAAAAACTTGTGATTGTTAACTCTCAGTTAGTAAGAAATCATTGAAAAAAAATAAATTCAAAGTTAGGAGTGTCTGTAAATATTTTTTGAGTTAGGATTAATATTGGTCAATAAATGAAAGTTTGGATTATTAAAATCCAATAATCCAAATAAAAAAATATTCTCTACTTAAGTAAACTCAAACTCGAAACACAGCGTAGATGGTAGATGGTAAAGAAGGAAATAAAGTTTCATTGAGAGATTGTTTAAATAGAAGAGAAACTTACTCTAGAAACTTTAGTAATTGAGTTTCCAAATCTAAAATTGTTGTCATGATTCAATTTGCAAGGATGAGGGATGTTTGCTGGTTAGTAAGATATAAAGGATCCTATTACAAGGGAGACAGTAACCATAGAATGGAGCAGTGGGATTTATGAGGGGAGTGGGTACTTGTCATATTACAGTTGTGAAGAAATGATGAAATCATTGGTAACCACAATTCCAAACGGCTCAGATTTCATTTTAGCTCAATCTAACAGTGAAAATCAATATTCTTGATAGCAGTTACAATCACCGTTGTAAATAATATACACTTCTAATCAATAACACAACACCTAAGAGAGCAACATACAACTTGATACACACATAGCTATTGTACCATTAGATTGAGCTGGCAACACAAGAATCTCTACAACATAGAAACATTCTTCCATCGTTTTAAACAAGTGCAACAAGATCAAAATTTTCGAAGCTAAAAAGATATAGAAAATGAATATGCCTCTAAAGAGTAACATAAACATAACCTAATTTGCTTCTTTTATTACATTAATTTCTTAAGAGATTACATAATTATCAGATTTATTTCACATTACATAGGGTTAAACATTCTCAGAAAGGCTTTATAGCAAATAGATTAATAGATATTTAGTTTTGTTGTTGGATGAGATAGAGAGGTGAGATCATGTGGTACCCAATTTTCTTCATGGTCATCTACTCATCAATTGTTAATTCCTCAATCATGCTCCTCTGGTTAAGTGGATTGTTAAACATTTGAAACTCACAATACTTGCAACTTGAAGACATAAGAGATTCAATCTCCAATTGATGATGATGATGGTGATGGTGGTGATCAATCTTCGATGTAATTGGACCGTTGCGTGCGATCACAACCGAATTTATCACATCATCAACAGGGTGAAAAACCGAAAGAACTTCAAACCCTTGAAGATCTTGAGGATCAACCACCGGATAAAGAAAAGCTCGTGCGCCATGAGCACTCCTCAACATCAAGATCGCACTCGGAGCCATGTACTTAGCCAAATGCTGCACCACTTTAACCTTCTCATCCACATCCATCCCCACAAGTGCAGCCATAAAGACCACATCATACTCCTTCAATTCATCAGTGACATCCAATATATCACTTGTATGAAAGACCATCCTTTGAGACAACTCAGGATCTGGCGAAACTAAGCGAATCGCCATAGAGTTAGCCAAAGGGTTGATATCATAGTTATGAAAAGTGGTCTCCTTTAGATGATAAGAAGCCAATACAATTGATGTAAGTGGCAAAGGACCAGACCCCACGAAGGCAACGCGCTTCGGGGGGCCTGTTTGAGCTGAATAGTGTTGATTAAGTATGTCATATTCGATACGACTAAGCTTGAGGTAATTCGAGTAGTAAGGGAAGATTTCAAGATGGTGAAGTGGGTTCGGGAAAGTGGCTAAAAGGGTGGAGAAATGAGCCTCTAAATGACCCTCAGCTTCACCACAAAGTCTTATGAGCTTAGACCTGATTTCTTGAATATTATTAGGTAGATCTGTGATTATGATGGATGAGGGTGGGATGCATGTGTGGACTAATTCTGTGAAGAGAGTGTCGACATCTTTGGATGGTTCTAGGGTTTCAAGCTTTGAGATTTTGTCGTAGATCTTGCACACTTTCTCGACCAAAATAGTGTGTTCTTGGGGTGAACCCATGTCGACACTATGAGGTTGTTTTAGGGCAAAAGATTCTTGTATCGAAAGACTCAATAAGCTCTGCAAATCAGAAGGCAGAACCAATGGAGTCAATTTGTGTAGTATTGTTGAGGGGAAGTGTGCCCTATTTATGGGCACTTGTGGATGTCATCTAATAATAACATATGCAAACCGCAGCATCTGCTTAATCTTTATTGATCAAGAAAAATACAAGTTTTGTTTCTTTCATTAATTACATAACTTAAATAGAGAGAATTATAATAATAATGATATTAATAATAATATTATTATTATTTTCTCTTAGAAATTAGAAGCAATATGAGGTAATATATTACCATCTATATATAAGTTATTTATATCGAATGACTTGATATTGAACATAAACTAAACATAAGAGAATTATATATAATAAGAATATTATTTTCTTTTAGAAGCAATATGAAGTAATATATTAGCATCTGTATGTTATTTATATCGAATGATTTGACATTAACATAAACATAAGATAATTATAATAAAATATTATTTTCTCATAGAAGCAATATGAAATAATATATTACCATCTATATGTCATTAATATTATTATATCGTTGACTTGATATTGAACATAAACATATGATGCATTAATATATTATTAATAGATTTTTATGTGAGTATTAATTTAAGAATTGTGAAACCCTGTTACATTGCTGTCGTTTTCTTTTTCTTAATTTCAAGTTCAATTTGAGAGATTGATAAGATGGGCGAAGTAGGTTTAACAAGACCACATAAAATGATTGGACGAAATCAAAGCAACAAAATGTCTTGTTGTTTTTACTTGAAACTTAATCAAACGGATATAATCATTCATATTATGCTTAATTATATGTTTTAGAAAAACATGTTATAGACATGTGAAGATCAAAATATATATAGAGGACACATTTTGGAAATTTTATCGTTCTTTATACTTTAAGGGTGAGCAAGTTTGACAAGACAAGTAGAAATACCACCGCATGTCATTCAGGTAGTAGTAGCTTCGAGTGACATCTCCGTACATTTACGAACCTAATGAAACCATTGAGCACGTTGAGTGTTGAACAATATTCTAGCCATTATTTCTTACAATAGTGACTATACATATAACATTATTACACCCTTTTGTTACATTTAAAAACTCTATCTTTCTTTTATTACCCTAGTTTTATTTCTTGTATACTCAAACGGATCAACAGGAAAAAAATCATCCTTCACTCAAAAATCAAAGAAACTTAGAGTGAGAGGTCAAGTCAAAGTGAAACAACTCAACTTAACTCCAACCGTTTTTGCAAATCATCCTTCAAAGCAATCACGACATTATCATAAAATATGACTGGTCTTGTAATTTTTAGGTTTTTTTTTATTTCTAGTTATTTTAGTTTTATTTTTTTAGATTATATATTTTTTTAATTGAAGTTAGTTTTAATTTTAAATTTGTATGTATTTTATTTTTAATTAATGAAACTTGTGTCCTCCGTTTATGATAGTTCTCAAGTACTTTTAGGTAAAATGATGTGGCATCCTTGGTTATAAACTAGGGTGGTTTTGTGTTCAAAGGGTTCCACTCTTCCACTCTAACATATTTTGTAGTTAATCAAAGTTGATCAATGATTATAATTAGTCAGTGTTAGAGGGAGGGAGTAGAGCTCGGGTTAGATCGACTTCAGGAGAACAATGTCGCAACTCTTAGCGGCTGAGTATTTGGCTTAGGGCTTGATGGACCCAATGAACCCACATTGCACAATGTTAACATTACCGTTTAAGTATGACAATCAGGAGCTTTTTTAAATGCTAGGTTAGTTTTGTGTTTATAGGGTGTCACTTTTTTTATTTAAGGTAGTTTTGTGGTGTTTTTAGGTAAATAATATGATACTCTTTTACTTGGGTATTACTCTAACATTTTGTATTTTTGTTAACTAAAAATTAACTTCGTTTATTCTTATAAGTGCATCAAATATAATAAAACTTAAATAACATACTATTTATATATTTTAAAGAAAAATGTCATTGAATCATTTATAATAATTAATAGAGTTTAAGTATGAAATTTGAATAATTATTTGAAATAACCATAATTTATACAATATTAATTTAAAGGAAAAGTTTGGATCAATAATAATTTATTAATTATTATTTACATAAAATTTATCCAAGAGTAACCTTTGTTAAAAGTTTATTATCTAACCATATATATATAATTATTAAAAAAATTTGCAGAAAACATCTTGATGTCCTTAAAAATAATATTTAAAATTCATAAAAGTCATTTTTACACTTATATGAAAGTACTATACTTTAATTAAGGCTAAAAAAACCTTTAAAAACCTTATATATTTGTAATCAAGTTGAGGTTTGGTTGTAACGATATGTGTTCTATAATCTTACTAACTTATAACCTATGACATGAATTGCTACTTGTAACCTTATCATATTATGTATGAAAACCTTAGAAACTCATCAATTATTTTTAATTGACCTTTTATTTTTATCATATTTCAGGTAACCCTCAAGTTTAAAGTGGTCTTTTGAAGCTTGCAATAAACTAGGATTTTGGACCTAGATAATTGAATAAAATGACTATGTTTTGTTTTGCTTATTTTGGGAATTATTTCATGTTTCGAGACTTATGATTGTAATATCCTTGAAACTTATAAATTTAATATTTACATCTAATTATAACGTTATGTGGTTGTGAACAATCTTAACACTTACATCTCGACGATTCCGCCGTCAAGGTTGGGGTATGACAATTACTAGGATAGTTTTGAGTTAAAAGGGTTCTACCTCATTGGGAAATTTTCAAATGGAAAGTATTTTAAAATTAAAAATTATAAGAAGAATTAAATGTTGATACCTGTCATTTTGATCAATATTACGTTAAAGGCAAAATTAATAATATTCCTTATTTAACTTTTTTAAACTTTTAAGATGCAATATAATATTATTTTTAAAAAATATTAAAAAATTATGTAATATTCAGAATTGATAAGTATTACACACTTATCTGATAAGGAATACATAAGGGTGATGGGGTACCCATGTCACACCCATCGCATTACAGCAAACACCCACCAATCATGACATGACACTTCATACCACACACACCATATCACACAACTTAGGGGGTGCACTCACACCACACTATATCATATCATTTTTTATAAAAAAGTACTTCATTAATAAAAATATGTTACAAATATGTTGTATCTAATAAAATAATATTTCTTTTGCCGCTTATCATTCTCTAAATTCATCTATTTGTCACATGTCATTCTTCTAAATATATTCGCATCATTTTTCTCTCCAAAAATATATTATAGTAATTTAAACACTCATACTAATTCTCCCTCTTATTAAAATCAATATATTAATTGCTACATATCTTTCTCTAATTTAGATTTTTTTTATCATTTTTAAAATAAATATAATTAAGGAATTAAAAAGTTATATAATATATTTTTTCCAAAAACACTAAACCTTTTTGAAACAAAATATATTCAAATCGATCATTTTTTAAAATTATTAAAAAGGTGAAATTTTCTAACAGAAGTCTTCTTTAAACAAACAGAATAATACAACCATAGTTTTTAATATACAATATTTTATATAGATTATTTTTTATAAAAAACTTTTAAATGAATGTTTAAATATAACTATTTAGATAAGAGAGTTAAAAAATAGTATAATTATTTTATTTCTTAAACTATTACTTATACATAATTTTAATCATATCTTATATTAAAATACCATATTATAACTTTTTGTATTTATTATTAATTATAATCCGTTTTTAATAAACGGATTTCTAGACTATTTATCTCTCTGTATATATATCTATCTATAATTAAGAAAAATTAGGATAATACGTGACATAATTATAAAACAAAAGTTTAAAAATATATTTTTGTTTATCTACTTAAAATAACTATCTATACATAATTATAATTATTTTTATCTTTAAGCATGCTTTCATAATTTATTATTTTTTATTACTAATTATTTAATATTTTATTTATTCAACCCATGCAATAAACATGGAACTAACCTAGTTATAATATAAAGAATTCATTAAATGAAAAACATAAGTTTAATAATAAGACAATATTAAAGCTAAACGTCACCAAATTAAACTCACAGCCACGTTCCAAGTCAAATTTACGTTTATGTTCAAGGATGTTCTTCAACATCGGTTCGGGGACATAGTCATGCAGTTTAAGGAAAATCTCCATGTCTGCATCTACATTTCACGAAGTAACATTTCTCGTTGTAAGTCGAGAAATGCCAATTTAGATTCGGTTATTTTCATGTGAAATATTTTTCGTTCTTCTATTTCTTCCCATTCTTTTTTGTTCATTGCTTTATAGTTACTATTGGTCTCACTCAACGTTGTTTTTCTTGAAAAAGACTCCCCCGTCGTTTTGCCTTTGTGCCTCGGCCAGTGTGTGTGGCATTCTTGTTAAAGCCAGGAAGCTTGAAACCGGCTCATTAGAGCTTACGTATTGGGCCAAATTCTGAAATTTTACTCCTTTTTTCTCATTAAGTACCAAACTCCGGACTATCCACCAACTATTATTTTGTGTGGTTTCTTACCACCCTCCAATCCTGGATGCTCGTAAAGCATTTTTTCTTGTAAACTTTCTTGTATTCACTTAAAGCTTTTAGAACGATATCCTAATCATTGCTTCCGCTCGTCCAATGATGTTTCTACATTTTTAAAAGCAAAAATTTTAATTACACAAAAAATAGAATAATAAATAAAAAATGTAAATATATAAATGTAAAAGTGGCAAATTTACCATTTGAATATATTATGTTAAAACCCGTCATCATGTGGTTCATTCTTTCCTACTTTGAGTTTTGTTAATCAACGGTTCAATGGTCGAACCAACAGTGGAGGTGAAGTGTCGAAATACCTTCTTCCAAAATGAGCCACTCTTTTAGTAATCTCAAGTTGTAGTGTCTTCGAATACGTATATCCAACTCTTTGCCAACGCCTCCTCTTCATTTTCATCCCAATTCTTGTTAATGGCACCGGTTGTCGATTTTCATTTCGATTTAGAACTCGGTGGGGTGTTTTTTCTACGCGAATATCTTCGTCTTTGTTTTCATGAAGTTGAAGATCATCGAACAATTCATTATCTTCTTCTTCATTTTCTTTGGTTTCTTCTTCTTGTCGTATTGAGGTGGATTTTGAAAAGGGTATGGATGTTAGTGTAGTAAGAAAATATGATGAGTTTTAAAAATAGGGCATAGTTGAGCGGTTGACCAATGGTTGGGGAGATTTTTAAGGATTTTGAAACCAATCGGTTTTATGCAGTGGTGGTGGATTGAAAGCTTTAGTAGAAGACGCTCGTTCACTTGAATCCGACTACACCTTCGGTCGATTTTTTTTGAAGCTTTGGTCTTGGGATTTTGAGGATTTTTTGGTGGGATCCATTTTTTGAAATTTAATAAAGAATTTGTATAAAAAAAGATGAGAAGTATTTAAGAATAGTGTAAAATTTATGAGTATGAGTTTGTTATTTATTGTGTTATTTTTCTTTTAAATGGCATATAACCGTTGGGGGTGGGTGGGGTAGCATCTCAAATGGTCAAACACAGCGCGGGTCTGTGGCCCAACATTGGAATTTCATGACGTGTGACAGCGGTGTTGCTGCGTGGCACCGCCCTCCGCCGTGAGGCTGCTGCTACAGTGCCCCCACCCGTTTTATGAAATTGAAACATAAAAAGTTTAACATTTATCATTATGTGTTATTTGAAAACTATCTTTTTAAAAACATAAGACATAACACAATTGTTAGTATTAGAAAAAATAGGTAACATAATATTCAGCACTAAACTCCATAATTAGCAACAAACACAACAAATAGTTTAATGAGGATGACCTAATGACATGAAAAAAATACATAATGAACTGAAAAAACATAAAAAATTACATTTTTAGCATTATTTGATATTTTAAAATCATCATTTTAAAATTCACAATGCATAACACAATAGTTAACACTAGACACAATTAATAACACAATAACCAACACTATACTCGATTGCATAATAACACAATAACACAATAACCAACACAATAACACAATAACCAACACAATAACACAATGATTTGATCAAGATTGCATAATATATTTAAAAAAATATTAAGAATACATTTTTAGGATTGTATTATTTGAAAATCACCATTTTAAAAACATAAGGGTTAACATTAGACATAATGTATGGTCAACACAATGCTTGGCACTAGACTCACTCATTAGCAATACACACAACAAGCTATTTAATGATGGTTACACAATAACTTGATTAGGAATACACATTAGACTGGATAAATATAAAAAATACATTGTTACTATTTGTGTTATTTTAAATCCATCATTTTTAAAAAACACAATGCATAACAAAATGGACAACGTCAGCCACAATGATCTTATGAATATTACACAATGAGCTAAAATAACGAGAAAAAACTTTATTTTTTATGTACAAAGTTATAGGTGTTTTAAAATTTAAAAACGCTTGTTTTATAGTGTAAATTTTTTTTAAATATGTTGTATGTAAAAATTACAAGCGTTTAAAAATAAATGTGGAACATAAAAATGTGGTTAAAACTAAAATACCCTTGCCCTTGTTTTATAGTGTATTTTTTAAATATGTTGTATGTGAAAATTACAAACCTTAAAAATAAAGGTGGAACATGAAAATGTGATTAAAACTAAAGTACCCTTAGCCCTTCGATATAAATTTTCAATTATTTACTATTATACCATCGAATTTTCTTACCCATTGGACTTAAGATCTAATGGATAACAAGTCTTCTCACACTCTTTAGTTATTCCTCTCTTTTTACAATAATCACACCCCTACCATGCTTCGTCCACCCCTAACTAAACAATTAATGATTTATTTGAAGACATTAAGTGTAGAATAAGAAGGATTTTAACTTGTTAATCTAAACAATTTAATATTTAATATTTAGGTGAGTTATTGTCAAAATGAAAGAAAAAAATAAAAATGGTATTATCATCCATTACATCTTAAGATCAAATAGCTAAGGAAATATGATAACACAATGGTAAATAATTGAAATTTTAAATGATAGGTCAAGAGTATTTTAGTCTTAATCGCATTTCAAGTCCCATCTCTTTTTTAAACTCTCTTAACTCTTACATACGATATTTTTTAAACAAAGTTATACCATAAAAATAATCGTTTTTTAATCTTTAAAACACTTATAATTTTATACATAAAAACAAAGTTCTTTCACGTTATTTCAACTCATTGTATGATATTCGTTAGTTTATTGTGGAATATTAATCAGATCATTGTGGCTGGTATTGACCATTTTTTATACATTGTGTTCTTTCAAAAATGATGATTTTCAAATAACACAATGCTAAAAATATAATTTTTACAATTTTCAATTTATTATGTAATCCTAATTAGGTAATTGTGTAATTCTCATCAAACAGTTTATTGTGTCATTGCTAATTAGCGATTCAAGTGCTAGCCATTGTATTACACATTATGCCTAATGTTAATCATTGTATTTTTTAAAATGGTGATTTTCAAATAACACAATGTTAAAAATGTAAATTTTTTTATGTTTTCTATCCAGTTTATTGTGTAATGCTGATTAATTCTCATCAAGTAGCTCATTGTGTCTATTGTTAATTATCGAGTCTAGTATGGATCATTATGCTACCCATTGTGTCTCATGTTGGCTATTGTGTTACGTATTGTATTATTTAAAATGGTAATTTTTAAATAACACAATACTAAAGATATAATTTTTTTTACATTTCAAGTTCATTATCTTATCCTGAACATGTCATTTTGTAATCATCGTCAAGCAACTCATGGTGTCTATTGTTAATTATCAAGTCTAGTGATAGTTATTGTGTTATTCATTGTGTCTAATATTGACCATTGTGTTATTCATTATGTTTTTTTTGTAAAATGATGATTTTTAAATAACAAACTAATACGAAATATATTTTTTCTAAGTTTCGAGTTTATTGTGTATTACTCATCAAATGAATATGTATTTCTCATCAATTCAGAAGATTACATAATAACTTGACAAAATTACACAATAAGTTAAAAAATACTTTGTTTATTTATATCAACACTATACTCATTTTGAAGATTAAAAAAAGCTTTTTTTATGGTGTATTTTTTAAAAATAACATCATATGTAAAATTTATGAATGATTAAAAAAAGTAAAACTTAATCAGAATGGTAAACATTATCAATTTTGCCCCCAACCTAATTTTAATCAAAAGAACACATGTCAACATCTTAATCATTATTACATTTTCTAGTTTTAGAATACTTTAGATTTGAACATTTTACCTAATATTTAATGAAACCTGTATCTCAAATAAAAGTTACATAAAATAAATGAAAAAATATAGTCATCTTTCATGGACCTATTTTAGTGCTAAACCTAGTTTCATAAAAAATTAATCCAATAGCTTTGATATGGATTATTATTTATCAAAAAGAATGATACCTTAAGATAGAGAATTTTGAAATCTTTGAGCATATTGTTGCGATAAAGTTACGAAAAAAGTTAAGATGGTACGTAATTATGTATAAGTAACACAATTACACATGATTTTTTCTAACAACCCATTTGTAAAGCTAGGTAAAATACACAATTGATAAATTGGAAATAAACAACTAATAATTTTTATTTCAATTGAAACCATTATTTTACAAAAACATAGATTACAAAACGTTATGAATATTAAGCTTCTAGAAGCCCATTGAGGACACTACTTGCACAAGTGCACTAAAAACATGAGTAAACACTAGTAAGCTATATAAATCACAGTTTAAAAGAATGTAGTTTATTATGTATCACAATATGAGTTGTATTTCATCTAGAGTCCTAGTTCCTCCCATAACAACCATTGAACATGGACCATCTCCCCTTAGTAGTCGAATGGGTATGGGAATTTGGCTTATTGCACTTAACATTATGTGTTCTTTTGCAAAACTTATATCAGTATTAATTTTTTACACTTGTAAATTTACATATATATACATACAAGACCATAAGCTTTTATATGTGTAATAATATTATTCCAACAAAATAAATAACATTTTTGTTGATCCGGACGGGTTTTCGCAAGTTCTCGGAAGTAAAAAGGGTTCTCATGGAGTTTAAATAAAAACCTTAGTTTTTTTTCTTTGGGTACTTTAGACTAAAATGAAATACACAAAATTTGCATCATTTAAATCTTTCTATATACTAATATGTATGTAGATTATTTGCATACATGTAGATGGTTAGTTTACATACATGTAGAACACTTACATATCTATACATGGCCAACTTACACATATTTAAAGTATATACATTCATATATAGTTTATATTTGGACGTACCTATAACATGAAAAATGTGTTTGCCTGAAAACTTTAAAAGCTAAAAAGTAAAAACCATTTACAATGATTCTTGTTTGAATGATCAATTATTAGCATACTAGTAACTAGTAACCCTCACCACAAATATAGTATGTATGTTTCTTCATATTTTTAGCATATGCAATATTAATAGCTTCTTCATCACCACATATGCTATAAAATAAATGCAAACAAGTGTGTGTAGAAATACATGGAATCACAAAATTATAAAGCTAGAAACAAACAACATATGCTAGAGTCGAACATCAAGTCATTTATTTATATATATGTAACTATGTAGATTATATTTGTTCCAATATACACATGCCAATAAATACATCCAAATGAAATATACATAACCATTTACATATGAATACCAACCAATTTACATGTATAACCATTTGGATAACATTTATTTAACCATTTACACGATTATATATATATATATATAATATATATATATATATATATATAAGAGAAATTGCATAGATGGTCCCTATAGTTTGATCATATTGTAAGTTTAATCTTCATATTTTATAAATTGCAAACTTAGTCCAAACATTTGTTAGATTATTGTAAATTTAGTCCCTGGTATTAGTGACCGTTAGTCTTTTAACAATACGAGGACTAAACTTGTAATATGATTTAGGGAAGAAAAACGGAACCTCACCAGTACCACACCATCACCACCACTCTCGATTGGAAACCAACAACCTCACCATCACTCTCAACCGGAAGCCTGCAATCTCAGCAACACCATCGCTCTTGATTTTTTTGAACTACCGCACAACCAGAAAACTATTGCCCATGACACAATCATACCACAAAATCTACATTTCAGTAGCAAATCTTGTTCGAGTCCTCAACATCGCCACCTCCGTCCATCTTTAGCCTGAAATCGTTGCACCTCCACCTCAAACCCATATGACCTGCTCGTTATATGGTTCGATGATGAGGCAATCGTCGTCGGGTCAGAAGTTTGGTTTGATTTTACAACAAATCTTGCTCGATTTCGACACCGCCACCTCCGTCCAACTATATATATATATACATACATACATATATATACATATATATATAATACATACATACATATATACATACATACATACATACATACATACATACTGTAACATCTTGTATTTTTGGTTGACTAATAGTTAACCTCGTTTATTCTTGTAAGGACTATTTATACCTCTTTATGAATTGTGTGTTACTTATGCTAATTTGTTTGTTGGTCATTAAGTATTTAATATAAAACTTAATAACATAACTATTAAATTGAAAAAAATAATAATTATAATAATAATAACTCGAATAACAATGTTTATAATAATAATAAATAGTAATAATAATAAAAGTTATAATAATAATAATTATTATTATTATTATTATTATTATTATAGTAATAAAAAAATTAATTAGATTTTCTAAGTTATTAAAATGTTTAAAACTTAAAAATTATAAGTACAAGGGTTAGTTTTATCAATTTATAAACTTTAAAACAAAGCTTAAGACATAAAATGATAAAATAAAAATCAAAGGGACCATATGTGTAAATTTACAATTTCCCAACCAACCCTCCCCTTTCACCCGACTTTCCGGCGGAGCTCCGGCCATACTCCGGCCGAGGTCCGACCACTCCCTAAACTCTTTAAAAACCTTCGATTTTGATACCAAATCGTTCCAAACGTTTCGCGGAAACGATTCTAACGCAGTTAAGGACTTTAATTGTGATTAAACAACGGTTACGGGCCTCAAACAATTCCTATAACCGAAACCTTGAATGACACAACCCTTCATCCCTTAAATCTTAATAATAACTTAATTAAACACACCTAATCAATCATCTAAGTAATCCTAATCGTTTACATCTCTCAATTTCACCTGAATCAAACACAAACATAGAATTCGTTTAGCATCTTCATCGCGAACTGTCATCCACTCGTTGATCACATTCCGAGCCTTCTAACCATCAATTGATAGAGGTCTTTGCATCTAGATCACCATCCGAAGCTTCGCACAAGTTTAATTTGGTTTTCATAGTCGTTTGCTCACATATTGAATCAAGGCTCGGTCACGACTCGTTCCCCAGATTGTTCATATTCAATCCTTTATCAAAACGGGTAATTAGATACATCATTTTTTTGTATTTACAAGGGGAATCAAAGCCTCATGTTTGTTTCCATTAACACAATCAATTTGGCATTCAATTTGTGGTCCAATCGATTTAGGGTTCTAAGGGAATGGGGGAAATCTATTAGTTTGTGTTTAAAAGAATTTAAAACAAAGATAAACCGCGACTGAGAGCCTTGGTTCACTGGTTATCCACCTATATTCCAACCTTGAGGTCCCGGTTTGAACCCGGGCAACCTCACATTTTTCTTTTTGGGGTTTTCAGCCTTCAAACAAATATATAAAAATTTTGAAAAATTATTAAAAGCAGTTTTATAAACTTTACTTATTTTTAAATAACTTTAACAAGTTTCTGTAAATTTATTCTTTAAATAAATTAATATTTTGTAAAACAGGATTATATTTGGTTATTAATAAAGAAAACTTTAAATAATGGGTTGAATCATAAAAAATTATTATTGGTTCACATTTATTTATAATTTCTGCAAACAAAATTATAAAAAGATACCTACACTGTATATTTTGTTTTGTTAACCATATCAAACGAGTCAAAGTTTATGATTTTATGACAAATTATTAAATCAATGTAATTCTTTTTGTGAAATATTATATATCAAGGAATCCCAAATTTTCCCTTGAAACCCTAAATCATGTTTAAATGTTAATCTAAAACTTAAATCTTGTGAATATATATACTTAGGTACTTTATGAAGAACTACGTTTGAACGTTGCTTATTATATTCTTATTAATCGTCATTTATATACATTTGATCATATGAGTATTTCTATACCCCTTTTCTTCATATTTTCACACTTTGGGGTGAAACATGTTACTTTATAAACTTTGCACTTGTAAACGTTTGATTCTTGTAAACTTATGGCAATTTACTTTTATGTTGTGGTTAGTTGAATTTTATGACTACCATGTAATGTCGAATATATGTACAATCATTAACTATTGCTAGCCTAGCGAAGTCATAGATCTATGAGCCAGACAAGCCTGCTTGGTTAATCCAAGTACACTTAGCTAATCGTATATACTTATAAACATTTGAGAATTGTAAAACTTTGTCGAGGTTTGATTGTGCATTCTGTCTTAAATCCCTAGTTTACTTTGTTCTCTAACTTACAACATGAATTGCCATCTTTTATATATCTATGTATTGCAAACTATGGAAATCTCACCAACATTATTGTTGACATTTTTATTTTTAACATGTTTCGGGAAATACTCAAGCTTGACTCCTACTCTTTGAAGCTTGCACATCTAGGAATGGACCTAGATAAATAAATAAAATAAAATGACTTGTTTCATCTTATGTTATGTTTATTTTAATTTCTTTGAGATTTATGATTGTAATGGTACAATTGGAATTTATGATTGATATATATATTTGGGAATATTAATAGCGTTATGTGGCTGTGAACGATCTTAACCCTCACACCTCGACGTTTCCGCCGTCAAGGTTGCGGTGTGACAGATTAGTATCAGAGCCCATAACTATAGGGATCTAGGTTATTAGAAATGGTGACCTAGACTATGGTATGCATGAACCTTATAAATTTATGATTCTATCTTGTAAATTATATAGTTTGCATGCTACATAATGCTATGCCCACTTATGTGCAATTTGATGCCTTAGCATAGGATTGCCTAAACATTGTTACTTGTCTCCCTAACTTAACTTTGACTCTTTGACTCTCCCCGAACATGAAACCTCTTAATCTTATTCTCGACGTCACATGGAATCTTATGCCTATGCTTATGACTTGGATCTTTAGACGTTATGTCTAATCTATATAAATCTCATCAAGGTTTTGATTCCATGAACCTAAGAAATATTGTGTGACACATAGACACCTGTATCCTGGATTTCCTGGCAAAAGGCCTTCGGGCTAAGGCAAGCATTTCGCGTAAATCCTACGGGACTAGTCATGCTTACCTGGGGATTTCTGGGATGAGTGATAAACTATGGTCAATATATACAAGTTTCTAAGGCAATTGGGTCAAGTCACCTTGACATGTCAACGTTTCCAAATGGTGATTCGTTACCAAATGGAATCATTCCGTGTGCCTTACAACTCTTAGCTTGTCCTTGTCTAAACTATTATCCTTTGTTATCCTCATTCCCGTAACTAACTCATTTTTGTATATCCAACATGTCTCGTCACCATGGAAAGCGTGGAAGTTCCGACCGTAAACTAGCTGCAATGATCGCCCGACAAATGGCTACCGTCATCCCGACCATGGTTGCTGAACTTAATAGCACCCTAATGGCTAATAGCAACAATATCAATGGGAACAATAGTGGTGCTCATGGAGAGAATAGCAACAACCAAAACGGGAACAATCGTACTTGCCTTTCAAACACTTCAACTCGTGCAAGCCCACTAGCTTTAGTGGAAAAAAAGGAGCCACTAGACTTCTCGATTGGTTTGAAAGTATGGAGAACCCATTCATTGTTAGCGAGTGCCCCGACGAGTTCAAGGTTCGCTATGCCACAAGTGTTCTTCAACAACGAGCACTAACATGGTGGAATAGTGAAAAGAGAAACCGTGGAGGTGTGTACATGAGATTAAAGGGATTTACCATTTTTATTTTTGTTGAAGGGATTTAAAAGGAAAAAAACCTAATTTGAAAAGGAGATTCACAGACAGCAATCTTGGACGAAATTTGGCAACCTGGGATCATTCTCAAGCTCTTCTAACATCAAGAACGTCGATTTCATCCAAATTACATGATCAATTACGTTTTTGTTGAAGAATCGATGAAGATGCAAGGCTAAATCCATTGTGATTCACTTTGGGGGACGGGTTTGTGCAAGTTCTAGTTTTTCTTAGTTTGTAACTAGATTGGGATTGAATCTTGAACTTTTAAGTTCTTTTGGATTCAATTTATGAATTTGATTATTAAACGGTTTATTATGATTTAACCTAATTTTGATATTCTTTACTTTGGTTGTCTTTAATCATTGTGTGAGTAATTATTAGACTTAGGGTTTCATGATTCAAATTGGTAATTGTGTGAATAAGGTCCTTTAAACTTTAATCCATAATTATCACTAAATCATATCATGTATAGGTCACCATTAATGGCTTCTCATTAGGTTTCATTTAAGAAAATTGTAACTTTGCCAAACCTGAATCCTGAAGTGGATTGCTTTTCAATCAAGATTGTTAAAACTTAAACTTTATTTCGTTAAATTAATTAATTCTCAATTCAATTAATCAAGCAATTTCCTTTTTCATGTTTAATTCTTTTAGTTTAATCGTTACTAGCACTTTCCTGTGATTCCCTGTGGATTCGACACCCTGCTTACCCTTTACTATTAAGGGTGATTAGGTACTCTTAATATATATTTTTGACCGACCACACGACATCGATCAAAATGGCGCCGTTGCCGGGGAATCGTTGCGCTTAGTGTTAGTAATAGTTATTTGTTTCTTAAAATATATATATATATATATATATATATATATATATATATATATATATATATTTTCTTTTCTTGTTTTTAGTTATTTGTTATTTTTGTCGTTCAGAATTACACGGGTATTGTTTATTGAGTGCAGATAGTTGAGATTCTTATGCATACGAGGCATTCCGGAAGGACTTCCCCATTGCTCTTTGATCCTGAGATTGAGAAAACAGCAAGACAACCGAGTTTTTCACAAGGCAAATCCCTCATCAGCTCCTATTCCACAAGTGTGTGGTCTGAAGAAGGAACCTCAACAGCTAAGGCTAGTGAAATCTTACGAAGGCTTTCCAAAACACCGGAAAGTAATCCATTCAACAACATGAATAACTCGGGAAATCAAAGTGGTCCGTCTACTCAACCTCCTCCACAAAGGGAGCAACCTCTAGGTGATATTCCACCTCCATTGTTCCCACCACATAATGCTCCACCACCTCAGCAACAAATTCCACCATTTAACCCAGTTCAAGGAAACCCTATACCCCACCACCACAATTCCAAACGGGTGACACTACTCGTGTATACCCACAACCTAATCCACCTATTCAACAAGAACCGGTTAGAAATGTTAACTATGAGGCTCCACGAAATCCCTCAGTTCAGTTTAATCAATCCAACTCGAGCCGGAATGATGGTGTTAATGGTGATGAAGATATAAGGGATCGGGTATCAAATTGGGATGATGGAATGGAGCATGGGAATTCAAATGCTGGATATGGAGTGGGAGATGAAGATGGATTTGGTTTCAACTATGGTTATCAGCATCTAGGAGGCTACAATCATCATTTTAATCCAGTCTTCCAAATGGCTAATCAAGGTCCACCAAGAGCCATGAGGCAACCAATGAATCAACATCCTCAACCGGGTTTTCCTCAACATCATGATGGTCTCCCGCAAGTCCATCATCGTGCTCCGATTCGTGGAGTTGAGAGCCATTTTAGACCTCAAATTGCAGTCAACTCATCTCCAATAGTAAGCCCTATTGCACATGGTCGATCTTTCAAAGTGAGGCCACAAGGATTGAATATGTTGCCATCTTTCTATGGTAAAGGAACCGAGGAACCGTACCTCCACATTTCTGAATTTGAAGCGGTGTGTGGCACAATTGGAGGACAAGGGTTTACACCGGATCAAGTTAAGCTCGTGTTATTTCAATTCACCTTGAAGGACGCTGCAAAACAATGGTTTCTATCATTGCCATCTGCAAGCATTTTTACATGGGAGGATATGCAACAACAATTCCTAGAAGAGTATTACACACCTCAACGAACAAGTGATGCAAGGGCTAACATTCGAAACTTTCAACAACAACCAGGTGAACTTTTCTATGAAGCTTGGAAGCGGTTTAAACAATTGCTAAGGAATTGCCCTCATCATGGTATTCCGCAATGGGAGTTGATCAATGCATTTTATGATGGATTATCCACTGATGACATCCGGATGTGAACTCTACTACGGGTGGAACATTCCTTTCCAATCATGTGGAGGTGGATTGGGAATTCTTAGAGAAAATGGCGGTGAACTCAAAAAGGCAAGCTCAATCTAATAGGAAGAAGAAACACGCCATTGTTAGATCTGCAACCACTACTAATGCCAATGAAAGATTAGAACAATTGGAGAGAGCAAATCAAATGTTGGAACGTCAGTTGGCGAGTTTGAACCTCAATGGGGGAATATGACACCTCAAGGCGCACCAATCTTTCCCGTGTGTGAA
Organism: Flaveria trinervia; assembly: GCA_025506515.1. Lineage (NCBI taxonomy): Eukaryota > Viridiplantae > Streptophyta > Magnoliopsida > Asterales > Asteraceae > Flaveria > Flaveria trinervia. The sequence continues at coordinate 68,809,159 of CM046449.1, forward strand.
GGATGTGGTGATCTTGGCCATGCTATCATGGATTGTCCAATGAAAGTGGGTAGACCTGAGGAAGAAGTAAATCAAGTATATGGTGATCGAAAGCAATATGATATGAATTCTAATACATATCATCCAGGTTTGCGTAATCACCCCAATTTTAAGTATGGTAACACATCTAATCAATCTAATCCTCATTTCAGGTACCAAATCAAGGAGGTCAATCGTATCAGACCGACAACCGATGTATAACAACCAGAATTACAACCAAGGAGGATACAACAAGGGTTACCAACGAAATTATCAACCTAATGGCGATCAAGGAAGCTCAAGCAACTCATCCGAGGTCATGGACTTTCTCCGAGAGATTAAGAAAGACAATGAGGTACGAGATAAAACCGTGGAGGCATTAGCAAAACAAGTTGGACAACTAGCGAAAGAGATGGCACAATTGAGAAGAAATCCAGGAACGTTGCCTAGTGACACCACTGTCAATCCTCAGCATCAAACACCGGGTGCAAGAAATACAAAGAGTGCAAACATCAATCAGGTAAGTATTCTTCGCTCTGGTAAAGTTTATGATAATAAAGTGGTTTCCACCCACCATTCGAAGACGGAGTGGTGGAGGACCTTGGTGAGGATGGGAGAAGTGATGATGAGTGTGAACCGGACACCCATATTGTTAACAAAAGAAAAAAGTACTTTTCAAGATACACCAAAATCTGAACTTAAAAATGAGTCACCTAAGGTCAATGGTAAGGTATGGAGGTTAATACCATACCTTATCCAAAGGCTTTAGAAAATCCTGAAACGTCAAAAACTGTAAACAAACGGGGTCCTCAACAAGAAGAAATTTGGGAAATTTTCAAGCAAGTTAAAGTAATATTCCTTACTCGATGCAATTAAACAGGTACCGCGTATGCTAAATATCTTAAGGATATGTGTACTCAAAAACGAAATAATAAATTTCCAAAAATGCTTGATTTAACAGAAAAAGTGAGTGCTGTGTTAATGGGTTCGTTGCCTCTGAAACTTCGGGATCCCGGAACGCCTTTGATACCAATTCAAGTTGGTGACTTTAAAATGGCAGGGGCGTTACTGGATCTTGGAGCGAGTGTAAGTATTCTTCCGGAAGCTTATATGATCAGTACGATTTTGGTCCACTTCGTAAGGCCGATACTACCGTAGTATTAGCCGATTTGACACCTAAGTTTCCTAGAGGAATCGTGTCTGATGTGATTGTCATGGTTGAAGATTTCTACTACCCGGTTGATTTCTTAGTTTTAGACTATGTGTCAAATGATAAAACAAAGCAACCTAACGTCATACTTGGTAGACCATTCTTGGCCACCGCGAATGCCTTGATAAACTGTAGAACCGGGACGGTGGATATGACATTTGGTAATAGGAAATTGCGTTTAAACGTGTTTGCTAATACACCAAACTCTCTACTCAATGATGAATGCTTTATGGCGGACATCATTGAGGAGTAATCCTCACGAAAGTGAGGATGCCACCAAAGAGACTTGTTTTGTTTGTGATGATGCAGGTTGGAATCATATGACAGATCTAGCAATTGAGGCACAAAAGTTAGATGTCATGGTTGTTGATGCTGGTAGGCCCCCATGGACACATCAAGTTGAGAACTTGCCTGAGCATATAGACAAAAAGATAAAGCCTTCATTGGAAAGCCCACCGGAGTTGGAATTGAAAGATCTTCCTAAGCACCTCAAATATGCATTTTTGGGAGAAGACAACACGTTGCCCGTAATCATCGCAGCCGACTTAGAAGAAGATCAAGAAGCCTCATTGTTACAGGTTCTTCAAACATACAAAGCTGCGATAGGATGGACACTTGCTGATTTGAAAGGAATAAGCCCTTCGATCGTGATGCATAAGATCATAACTGATGCCGAAGTTAAACCGTCACGTGATACTCAAAGAAGGTTGAATCCAAACATGCGGGAAGTGGTCAAGAAAGAGGTACTTAAGTGGTTGGATGCCGGCATAATTTACCCAATCTCTGACAGCACATGGGTAAGTCCAACTCAAACGGTACCGAAGAAAGCAGGTATTCAAGTGGTCAAAAGCGATACAGGTGAGCAAATCGCCACTCGGCCGGTAACCGGGTGGCGTGTTTGTATTGATTATAGGAAACTAAATGCTGCCACATCTAAGGATCATTTTCCACTTCCATTCATTGATCAGATCATTGAGAAATTGGCAGGTCAGAAGTTTTATTGTTTTCTAGATGGCTATTCGGGATATAATCAAATTGCTATTCATCCTGAGGACCAACAAAAGACGACATTCACTTGCCCTTATGGCACATTCGCTTTTAGGCGAATGCCATTTGGTTTGTGTAATGCCCCGGCCACCTTTCAAAGGTGTATGATGAGTATCTTTTCAGATATGGTCGGGGAGTCTCTAGAAATTTTCATGGATGATTTTTCAATTTTTGGTTCTACTTTTGATAAATGTCTACATGAATTAACCAAAGTGTTGAAACGATGTGTTGAAACAAACTTAGTCTTAAGTTGGGAGAAAAGTCACTTTATGGTTCAAGAGGGAACGGTTCTAGGGCATGTCATATCTAATCGGGGAATTGAGGTAGATCGGGCCAAAATCACGGTAATTTCCACTCTACCTCCTCCGGTTAATGTTAAAGGTGTGCGATCATTCTTAGGACACGCGGGTTTTACAGACGGTTCATTAAGGGCTTCAGTGTCATAACTAAACCCTTATGTAACTTACTTTTGAAAGACGTACCTTTGTGTTCGATAAAGAATGTTTGCATGCTTTTAACACGTTAAAAGAGAAATTAGTGGAGGCCCCAATCTTGCAATCACCTAATTGGTCACTTCCGTTTGAAATTATGTGTGATGCAAGCGACTTTGCAATTGGGGCTGTTTTGGGTCAACGGGTGGATAAGAAACCCGTTGCAATATACTATGCAAGTAAAACATTAGCCGATGCTCAGTTAAATTATACAACAACTGAAAAAGAATTGCTTGCAGTAGTATATGCCTTAGATAAATTCCGTTCATATATATGGGAAGTAAAGTAATTGTTTATTCTGATCACAGTGCAGTCAGATATCTAATGGAGAAAAAGGATGCTAAACCTCGACTTATACGTTGGATCTTGTTACTACAAGAATTTGACTTGGAGATACGTGATAAGAAGGGAAGCGAAAATGTAGTCGCAGATCATTTGTCAAGAGTGGTGCATCAAACCACTGATTCACATCATGAGATTAATGAGACATTTCCAGATGAGCAATTATTATCCATATCTTCCGAACCATGGTATGCTAACTTTGCAAACTATTTGGCTGCAGGTACCACTCCCGACCATTGGAACAAGAGGAAGAGACAACAGTTCATGTCGCAGGTCAAATATTACATTTGGGACGAACCAGATCTATTCAAGGTCGGAGCGGATCAAATCATCCGAAGATGCATTCCTGAATCCGAAATTCAAGACGTGTTAGAACATGCACACTCATCTGCATGTGGGGGTCATTTTAGCGGACAGAAAACGGGTCACAAGATCCTATCTTGTGGACTCTTTTGGCCAACAATCTTTCGTGATTCGTATAATTTTGCAAAAATTGTTTGAAATGTCAACAACTGGGAAGTATATCAAAACGTAATGAAATGCCCATGCAACCAATTCTCGTGGTTGATATCTTTGATGTTGGGGAATTGATTTCATGGGCCCATTCCCAAATTCGTATGGCAATCTATATATTTTAGTGGCTGTGGATTACGTGTCAAAATGGGTGGAGGCCATTGCCACTAAAACAAATGACCACCACGTTGTGTGTAAATTTGTTCAAAGTAATATTTTCTCACGATTTGGTCTTCCCCGTGTGATCATAAGTGACGGAGGATCACATTTTAAGAATTTTCACTTTGGAAAGTTGTTGAAACGTTATGGCGTAGATCACCGAATAGCAACACCTTATCACCCTCAAACGAGTGGTCAAGTGGAGGTCTCCAATAGGCAAATTAAGGAAATCTTACAAAAACGGTACGATCGGACCGTAAAGATTGGTCCACCAAGTTAAACGACGCTTTATGGGCCTATCGTACCGCTTTCAAAACACCTATCGGTACAACCCCATATCGGTTGGTCTACGGGAAAGGATGTCACTTACCTGTCGAACTCGCTCATCGTGCTTTATGGGCAATTAAAAATGTTAATCTTGATTACAATGTTGCAGGCACTGCACGGAAGTTGAGTTTGAACGAACTGGAAGAATTAAGGAACGAGGCATACGAGACGACAGCCGCATACAAGGCAAGGATGAAAGAAGTGCACGACGCTAAGTTACGGAGAAGACTTTTGAAGTCGGCCAGAAGGTGTGGTTGTATAACTCACAATTGAAACTGTTTCCCGGTAAGTTGAAAAGCAAATGGATGGGACCGTATGTTGTAATTCGAGTTGGTAAGTTTGGCGATGTCGAGATTGAAGACCCTAAAGACGGTGTACGAAAATTGGTGAATGGACATCGATTGAAACATTATCTAAAGCAAGGATATGAGCGAAACCAATGAAGAATTGTGAGCTTCTTGGTAAGTGCACCAACCTACACAACAAATCTGTAAGGATCAGGTAACGGTCTGGCTGAAGACCTAAAACTTAGCGCTTTCCGAGAGGCAACTCGGTGAACTTTGTGGGTGTGTTCACTAGAAACCCTCCCGAGACTTCACTCGTCCACTCGGGCATATCGAGTGGTTTAAAAGGCTTGTTGCATCCGCTAAATGCAACCGTGATTCCTACGAAAGTGAGTTTAGTTGTTATTTTTTTCGTTTGTTCGTTATCATATTATTTTGTTTTTTTTATGCACGAACTTGACAACACCCAAGTGTGGGGAACCTCATGGATAACCAGGTATGTACAAAAAAAAAATTTCGCTAAAATCCCGCCACTGACGCCGGCCCACCGCCACCGACGCCAGCACCGTCGGTCGGCCACAAACCTACTGCCGGGCGGTGTGACCGACGCTGGGCTTGGCGCCGGCCCACCGCCACTGACGCCATCCATACCGCCACCGACGCCGCGGCCCAGAAAGGCGCGGTCGGCCCATTTTTGGGTGGGTTACCTGTAAACACAACCACAAACACAATTTTGCTGAGATTTGAAGGTCCATATGGATCATAACTTCATTTTTCATCATCTTCTCTCCACTTTTTCTCCTTAACTTCTCAAGAACACACCAAGCCCTAGTTCTAATTTTTCCAATCCTTCACCAAATCAAGCAAATCATAGGTGCATCTTGCTTAGTTTTTCGAGGGGATCACGTTTCACCGATTAGTTTTGCAAGATTCTCACTCGTTTGCGAGAAAAACGAGAGTTTAAAATTCGGATTTTTGGGGGTTTTTACACAAAATCACTCCATTCTTCTTTTTGTTCCTCTAAACACATCACATTGTGCCAAGGTATGTATTTTATTGCTTCATTACATTTGTGCTCCTAGATGACCATGGTATGTTTATTTCCTTGGGTAAAATCTTGAATTTATATCAATTGCTTAATGAAGTAGTATACAAATGACGAGCATGTTAAGTTGTGTTGATTTGTGATACGTTGCTAATTCTACATGAGTTTGGGAACTAGGTTGAGATATGATGATAAGAGTAAAGTGTTGGTAAAATGATGACAATGAATTTGTTTCATATAAATGATTTGGTGTTTATGATGTCAATAAACTTAAAAGCCCTTATCATTTGTATAGAATTTAGTGGAAGGCCAACACCTTACTTATGTTATGTGCATTTCATGTGTGCAATTATGAACTTTATGGTGGATACCACGTTGAGAGACACTCGTGAAAATGTTACTTAATGTTGAGATTATGGGTTAGTGATATTTCTGTTACGGCATAGAATTGATTTGGGGATTATATGAGTAATAATCTTGAAAATCCTTATTAATTAGGTGTGATAGAACTCATAATTCATATGATTGTTTGTTTACTCATGAGGGAGCTAAATGATATCTGTTCATCGCAGGAATCATGCCACGAACCAAGGAATCAACTTCTCGAGGAAAAGGCAAAGCTTCCGCCTCATCATCGGAGCCTTCAGGAAAACGTACAAGGCGAAGCAATATAACTGAAACAAGCTCCGAAAGCGAAAGGGATGACTCAATGGGGACCAATTCCAGTGGCGATGACATCGACTATGATTCCGAGGGGAATCCTATTTGGACGGAGTACAAGAAGCCATTGTCCAAGTTCCCACGAGAGATGCAACCACAACTATACATGGACAAATTCAAAGACAAGAACGACCTCACAACACTCATGGTTTGTGAAAGACCAATGGAACTCCCGGAGTTTCGACTGTTTGGAGTGGTTGAGTGTTTTGAAAGGTTGGGATGGAGAGAGGTGTTGACATTTGTCAAGATGGATAAGCCACATGTGTATGTAAATCAAATCATGGAATGGATGTCTACTCTGGTAAGAAAGGATGGATCAAACCCACCACACACCACTACACTAACTGGCAAGGTCGGTGGGAAAACAATGGTTATGTCTTTTCAGACAATCTCTCAAGTGGCAAAGTTTGATACTGCACCCGAGCCCTATGAATTTCTACACGAAAGCTCAATTCTGGAAATCCCAACTGGGGACTACCTGCGGGAGGTCTTGAATGATATCTTTGTTGTTCCTATCACTGCCTTAACTTCTGACAATCTAAACAGAAGTAACATGAAGATCCTACCAAAGCTACTGACGGTGATCTTGAGCAAGAACGTGATCCCTAGAATCTCTGACAGGGGGAGAGTGCGACATTATGAGCTGAGAGTGCTTCATGCCCTCCTCACCGGTAGACACATGTTGTCTTACCGACAATTGGTGATGATGAACATTTGGGAAAGCCGAGAAAGCAGGGCCCGGTTGATGATTCCACACTGTCGCTTGATTACCATGTTGTTGCGCAAACAAAAGGTTGTATCCAACGAGGCTTTGGCCATCCCAATCACGGTTTTAAAATTCAAAGTTAATCGATTGGGAGGACAATCATGGGAATACAAGAAGACGGCCACTCATTATCAACTACGAGATAAGGATAGTGGGCGAGTGTTGATGGTACCGCGAGATGATGTTCCCCAATATGCGGATACGGATGATGTTGCTAGGGGTCAAGGTGGTGTGAGAGCAATTGAGGATATGGATGCTGCTACAAGGGAGCCAACCGAGGAAGAAGAAATCCAGGAAGCAGTTATCAGAGCCAGACCTTTTGGCTTTTCAGGATGGACCTTAGATCAGAGGCACATGTATGATGAACAGTCACGTGAAAGAGAGCGACAAAGAAGGTGGAGAGAGAGCTATGATAGGAGGACAGAAGAGTATGAGCAACAGTCAAGGGACGCATGGGCAGCACAAGAACAGCGTGACAGAGAGCTGCGTGATGACATGAGGATGTATGCGCGTGACTCCGCGTATGCACGCGAACAGGCTATTAACGATTATTTTCTGTATCAGGAACAGGTTCGCCAGTACAATGACTATCATGCAGGGCTGTCATATCAAGCTCGGCCACAGCCGGTGGATTGGAGTGCTCTACCTGAACACAGGCCCGGACAACAATATGAGAGGTACCCACAAGCTCAACCCTCACATTGGATACCAACGGAGACAACCCCGGATGGAAGCTCACACGTGACGGGGGAAGCCGGCAGCTTCGATATGCACGCCATGCACCAAAGTCTGATGGAATCCTTCTTTGGACCACCACTGCCCAGACCTCCGTTTGGATGAGATCAGAACACTCTCTGATCACTTGATCAGGTCCATGTGTTTCTCCACTCTATCTGTTTTATGTTCAAACATGTTATTTGCTATTATTCTTGTCAACACTCTTTTGGTGTGTTTAACCTGTGGTTGGGAGTGTAAAACAATAACTATGTATGTGGGAATGAGTGAATCTATGGTAGGTGTGTTGTGTACAACCCGAGTGATGACTTGTTTTGATGATTGGGAGAGCATGGATATGATGATGAAAACTCCCCTTAAATCCACAATTGCTCCAACAGACTGAATGGTGCATTGGGGACAATGCACCCCTTAAGTGTGGGGATGAGGGGGGGTCATGCAAATTAGGGTAAAAATGGTAAAAATTAGAAAAATTTTATTTTGAAAAAAAAAGGGAGAAAGAAACCATTTTGCCAAATGTGAATTTTTGCAAAAGTTTTCAAGTAAAGCTCAGTGTGTTTATGAAACTAGAACCCTCACTTGTTGTTTATTAGAGATTGATATAGATCTTAGGTCATGGCCATGTTCCTCAAGTTCAGAAAAAGTGTTCTAGCGGGTCATTCGTGGAAATATGATGGATACCCAGTTAGTGTTAACAAGTATTTGATATAATAAACTCATGTGCACATCGGCAGCCTAAATTCCTACTTGGTGAGATTTTGAGCCTATGACTTCATACACATCATACACATATTCAATTGTTGAGGGTAGGCCATATATTAATGTTGTTACAGAACTTGTGTTGTTGATGCATACCAATACCATAAGCAAGGTGTTTGCACATGAATGATAAAGGCAATCTAGGAACCCATCTACTTGTTAAACGTTTGTCAGTTTCATCCATCATTTCCCTTAGTAGCCACGTTGAGCCTTAAACCATTCTTTTGTTAAACCCAAGACATGAAGCCCAAGTTATTAGTTGATAACCAATCGTTAAGCCATTCAAAGTGAAAGAGCATCCAAAGTCAAGCTTATATTATGAAAAAAAAGGGGGATAAAAAATGAGAAAAAAAAAAAGAATAAAAAATAAGAAAAAAATAAATGAAAAAAAGGGGAAAAAAAAGGATTAAAGTGATTTAGCTCTTTGAGTCATGTTGATAAGGATGGTTTAATGATTTGGGTTATAGTTAGATGTATGTTAGCCATTTTTAAAAGTCAAAACTTCCTACCCGTGCCTAAACCCAAAACCCATAAGTCCTTTAGACGTGTGCAAGATCTATGCAAATGGTGGAGGTGTTATCGCTATACAAGCTTATGTGGACAACGTGGTATATTGGGTTAGTGAGTGATTACACTAGTACATCTTTTACTAGTCCAGAAATTAACCGAGAGGAGTGAATTATTGTGAGGGGTGTGTACATGAGATTAAAAATCAAAATCATGATAATATTAGTTGGGTGATGTCTTATTTTACTCATGATTGACTTGCTAGAATATAAATCCATTAGACGATGTAAGTCGTGTGAACGGGGCATGACCTTTGACCTTAGTTAATCTTTAATAGGTGACTAGTGAGATAAATTATCAATGATGGTTTTGTAAATTACAATTGAGCTTTGCTTGAGGACAAGCAAAAGGTAAGTGTGGGGATTGTGATCGGGTGGTGAAAGTTTAACGTTTAACGACTTTATTTCCGGGCTTTATGTATAAATGTATGAGAAATAGAGTTACTTTGGGAGTATTTTGTGTTTGTAGGTTAAACGTGAAGAATACGAAGAAATGGAAGAAAAAGGACAATAATTGGAACTCGAGAAGTCCAGATATGATAAACCGAAGTTGTACGGCAACGGTATTTTAAAACGAGCATAACTTGAGCTAGGAATTGAGTTACGGGACCCATAACTTATCAACGGAAAGGTCTCGAAAAACTACACATGAAAATCAAGATTGCACAGGAAGGTGGCGCCACTGACGCCCCCATAGGCGCCACCGACGCCGGGGTCCGGGTTTTTGTTGAGATTGAGCCTATTTTGAAGGGATTTAAAAGGAAAAAAAACCTAATTCGAAAAGGAGACTTCACACAGCAATCTTGGACGAAATTTGCAATCTGGGATCATTCTCAAGCTCTTCTAACATCAAGAACGTCGATTTCATCCAAATTACATGATCAATTACGTTTTTGTTGAAGAATCGATGAAGATGCAAGGCTAAATCCATTGTGATTCACTTCGGGGGACGGGTTTGTGCAAGTTCTAGTTTTTCTTAGTTTGTAACCTAGATTGGGATTGAATCTTGAACCTTTTAAGTTCTTTTGGATTCAATTTATGATTTGATTCGTTAAACGGTTTAATTATGATTTAACCTAATTTTGATATTCTTTAACTTTGGTTGTCTTTAATCATTGTGTGAGTAATTATTAGACTTAGGGTTTCATGATTCAAATTGGTAATTGTGTGAATAAGGTCTTTTAAACTTTAATCCATATTATCACTAAATCATATCATGTATAGGTCACCATTAATGGCTTCTCATTAGGTTTCATTTAAGAAAGATTGTAACTTTGCCAAACCTGAATCCTGAAGTGGATTGCTTTTCAATCAAGATTGTTAAAACTTAAACTTTATTTCGTTAAATTAATTAATTCTCAATTCAATTAATCAAGCAATTTCCTTTTTCAATGTTTAATTCTTTTAGTTTAATCGTTACTAGCACTTTCCTGTGATTCCCTGTGGATTCGACACCCTGCTTACCCTTTACTATTAAGGGTGATTAGGTACTCTTTAATATATATTTTTGACCGACCACACGACATCGATCAGTTCGCTATGCACAAGTGTTCTTCAACAACGAGCACTAACATGGTGGAATAGTGAAAAGAGAAACCGTGGAGGTGTGTACATGAGATTAAAGGGATTTACCATTTTTATTTTTGTTGAAGGGATTTAAAAGGAAAAAAAACTAATTTGAAAAGGAGATTCACAGACAGCAATCTTGGACGAAATTTGGCAACCTGGGATCATTCTCAAGCTCTTCTAACATCAAGAACGTCGATTTCATCCAAATTACATGATCAATTACGTTTTTGTTGAAGAATCGATGAAGATGCAAGGCTAAATCCATTGTGATTCACTTTGGGGACGGGTTGTGCAAGTTCTAGTTTTTCTTAGTTTGTAACCTAGATTGGGATTGAATCTTGAACCTTTTAAGTTCTTTTGGATTCAATTTATAATTTGATTCGTTAAACGGTTTAATTATGATTTAACCTAATTTTGATATTCTTTAACTTTGGTGTCTTTAATCATTGTGTGAGTAATTATTAGACTTAGGGTTTCATGATTCAAATTGGTAATTGTGTGAATAAGGTCTTTTAAACTTTAATCCATAATTATCACGTAAATCATATCATGTATAGGTCACCATTAATGGCTTCTCATTAGGTTTCATTTAAGAAAGATTGTAACTTTGCCAAACCTGAATCCTGAAGTGGATTGCTTTTCAATCAAGATTGTTAAAACTTAAACTTTATTTCGTTAATTAATTAATTCTCAATTCAATTAATCAAGCAATTTCTTTTTCAATGTTTAATCTTTTAGTTTAATCGTTACTAGCACTTTCCTGTGATTCCCTGTGGATTCGACACCTGCTTACCCTTTACTATTAAGGGTGATTAGGTACTCTTAATATATTTTTGACCGACCACACGACATCGATCAAAATGGCGCCGTTGCCGGGGAATCGTTGTGCTTAGTGTTAGTAATAGTTATTTGTTTCTTAAAATATATATATATATATAAATAATATATATATATATATATATATATATATTTTCTTTTTGTGTTTTAGTTATTTGTTATTTTTGTTGTTCAGAATTACACGGGTATTTGTTTATTGAGTGCAGATAGTTGAGATTCTTATGCATACGAGGCATTCCGGAAGGACTTCCCCATTGCTCTTTGATCCTGAGATTGAGAAAACAGCAAGAGACAACCGAGTTTTTCACAAGGCAAATCCCTCATCAGCTCCTATTCCACGAAGTGTGTGGTCTGAAGAAGGAACCTCAACAGCTAAGGCTAGTGAAATCTTACGAAGGCTTTCCAAAACACCGGAAAGTAATCCATTCAACAACATGAATAACTCGGGAAATCAAAGTGGTCCGTCTACTCAACCTCCTCCACAAAGGGAGCAACCTCTAGGTGATATTCCACCTCCATTGTTCCCACCACATAATGCTCCACCACCTCAGCAACAAATTCCACCATTTAACCCAGTTCAAGGAAACCCTACCTCCACCACCACAATTCCAAACGGGTGACACTACTCGTGTATACCCACAACCTAATCCACCTATTCAACAAGAACCGGTTAGAAATGTTAACTATGAGGCTCCACGAAATCCTCAGTTCAGTTTAATCAATCAACTCGAGCCGGAATGATGGTGTTAATGGTGATGAAGATATAAGGGATCGGGTATCAAATTGGGATGATGGAATGGAGCATGGGAATTCAAATGCTGGATATGGAGTGGGAGATGAAGATGGATTTGGTTTCAACTATGGTTATCAGCATCTAGGAGGCTACAATCATCATTTTAATCCAGTCTTCCAAATGGCTAATCAAGGTCCACCAAGAGCCATGAGGCAACCAATGAATCAATATCCTCAACCGGGTTTTCCTCAACATCATGATGGTCTCCCGCAAGTCCATCATCGTGCTCCGATTCGTGGAGTTGAGAGCCATTTTAGACCTCAAATTGCAGTCAACTCATCTCCAATAGTAAGCCCTATTGCACATGGTCGATCTTTCGAAGTGAGGCCACAAGGATTGAATATGTTGCCATCTTTCTATGGTAAAGGAACCGAGGAACCGTACCTCCACATTTCTGAATTTGAAGCGGTGTGTGGCACAATTGGAGGACAAGGGTTTACACCGGATCAAGTTAAGCTCGTGTTATTTCAATTCACCTTGAAGGACGCTGCGAAACAATGGTTTCTATCATTGCCATCTGCAAGCATTTTTACATGGGAGGATATGCAACAACAATTCCTAGAAGAGTATTACACGCTCAACGAACAAGTGATGCAAGGGCTAACATTCGGAACTTTCAACAACAACCAGGTGAACTTTTCTATGAAGCTTGGAAGCGGTTTAAACAATTGCTAAGGAATTGCCCTCATCATGGTATTCCGCAATGGGAGTTGATCAATGCATTTTATGATGGATTATCCACTGATGACATCCGGGATGTGAACTCTACTACGGGTGGAACATTCCTTTCCAATCATGTGGAGGTGGATTGGGAATTCTTAGAGAAAATGGCGGTGAACTCAAAAAGGCAAGCTCAATCTAATAGGAAGAAGAAACACGCCATTGTTAGATCTGCAACCACTACTAATGCCAATGAAAGATTAGAACAATTGGAGAGAGCAAATCAAATGTTGGAACGTCAGTTGGCGAGTTTGAACCTCAATGGGGGAAATATAACACCTCAAGGCGCACCAATCTTTCCCTTGTGTGAAGGATGTGGTGATCTTGGCCATGCTATCATGGATTGTCCAATGAAAGTGGGTAGACCTGAGGAAGAAATAAATCAAGTATATGGTGATCGAAAGCAATATGATATGAACTCTAATACATATCATCCAGGTTTGCGTAATCACCCCAATTTTAAGTATGGTAACACATCTAATCAATCTAATCCTCGATTTCAGGTACCAAATCAAGGAGGTCAATCGTATCAGAACCGACAACCGATGTATAACAACCAGAATTACAGCCAAGGAGGATACAACAAGGGTTACCAACGAAATTATCAACCTAATGGCGATCAAGGAAGCTCAAGTAACTCATCCGAGGTCATGGACTTTATCCGAGAGATTAAGAAAGACAATGAGGTATGAGATAAAACTGTGGAGGCATTAGCAAAACAAGTTGGACAACTAGCGAAAGAGATGGCACAATTGAGAAGAAATCCAGGAATGTTGCCTAGTGACACCACTGTCAATCCTCAGCATCAAACACCGGGTGCAAGAAATACAAAGAGTGCAAACATCAATCAGGTAAGTATTCTTCGCTCTGGTAAAGTTTATGATAATAAAGTGGTTTCCACACCACCATTCGAAGACGGAGTGGTGGAGGACCTTGGTGAGGATGGGAGAAGTGATGATGAGTGTGAACGGACACCCATAGTGTTAAACAAAAGAAAAAAGTAACTTTTCAAGATACACCAAAATCTGAACTTAAAAATGAGTCACCTAAGGGCAATGGTAAGGGTATGGAGGTTAATACCATACCTTAAAAAGGCTTTAGAAAATCCTGAAACGTCAAAAACTGTAAACAAACGGGGTCCTCAACAAGAAGAAATTTGGGAATTTTCAAGCAAGTTAAAGTAAATATTCCTTTACTCGATGCAATTAAACAGGTACCGACGTATGCTAATATCTTAAGGATATGTGTACTCAAAAACGAAATAATAAATTTCCAAAAATGCTTGATTTAACAGAAAAAGTGAGTGCTGTGTTAATGGGTTCGTTGCCTCTGAAACTTTGGGATCCGGAACGCCTTTGATACCAATTCAAGTTGGTGACTTTAAAATGGCAGGGGCGTTACTGGATCTTGGAGCGAGTGTAAGTATTCTTCCGGGAAGCTTATATGATCAGTACGATTTTGGTCCACTTCGTAAGGCCGATACTACCGTAGTATTAGCCGATTTGACACCTAAGTTCCTAGAGGAATCGTGTCTGATGTGATTGTCATGGTTGAAGATTTCTACTACCCGGTTGATTTCTTAGTTTTAGACTATGTGTCAAATGATAAAACAAAGCAACCTAACGTCATACTTGGTAGACCACTCTTGGCCACCGCGAATGCCTTGAAACTGTAGAACCGGGACGGTGGATATGACATTTGGTAATAGGAAATTGCGTTTAAACGTGTTTGCTAATACACCAAACTCTCTACTCAATGATGAATGCTTTATGGCGGACATCATTGAGGAGTGTAATCCTCACGAAAGTGAGGATGCCACCAAAGAGACTTGTTTTGTTTGTGATGATGCAGGTTGGAATCATATGACAGATCTAGCAATTGAGGCACAAAAGTTAGATGTCATGGTTGTTGATACTGGTAGGCCCCCATGGACACATCAAGTTGAGAACTTGCCTGAGCATATAGAAAAAAAGATAAAGCCTTCATTGGAAAGCCCACCGGAGTTGGAATTGAAAGATCTTCCTAAGCACCTCAAATATGCATTTTTGGGAGAAGACAACACGTTGCCCGTAATCATCGCAGCCGACTTAGAAGAAGATCAAGAAGCCTCATTGTTACAGGTTCTTCAAACATACAAAGCTGCGATAGGATGGACACTTGCTGATTTGAAAGGAATAAGCCCTTCGATCGTGATGCATAAGATCATAACTGATGCCGAAGTTAAACCGTCACGTGATACTCAAAGAAGGTTGAATCCAAACATGCGGGAAGTGGTCAAGAAAGAGGTACTTAAGTGGTTGGATGCCGGCATAATTTACCCAATCTCTGACAGCACATGGGTAAGTCCAACTCAAACGGTACCGAAGAAAGCAGGTATTCAAGTGGTCAAAAGCGATACAGGTGAGCAAATCGCCACTCGGCCGGTAACCGGGTGGCGTGTTTGTATTGATTATAGGAAACTAAATGCTGCCACATCTAAGGATCATTTTCCACTTCCATTCATCGATCAGATCATTGAGAAATTGGCAGGTCAGAAGTTTTATTGTTTTCTAGATGGCTATTCGGGATATAATCAAATTGCTATTCATCCTGAGGACCAACAAAAGACGACATTCACTTGCCCTTATGGCACATTCGCTTTTAGGCGAATGCCATTTGGCTTGTGTAATGCCCCGGCCACCTTTCAAAGGTGTATGATGAGTATTTTCAGATATGGTCGGGGAGTCTCTAGAAATTTTCATGGATGATTTTTCAATTTTTGGTTCTACTTTTGATAAATGTCTACATGAATTAACCAAAGTGTTGAAACGATGTGTTGAAACAAACTTAGTCTTAAGTTGGGAGAAAAGTCACTTTATGGTTCAAGAGGGAACGGTTCTAGGGCATGTCATATCTAATCGGGGAATTGAGGTAGATCGGGCCAAAATCACGGTAATTTCCACTCTACCTCCTCCGGTTAATGTTAAAGGTGTGCGATCATTTTAGGACACGCGGGTTTTACAGACGGTTCATTAAGGGCTTCAGTGTCATAACTAAACCCTTATGTAACTTACTTTTGAAAGACGTACCTTTGTGTTCGATAAAGAATGTTTGCATGCTTTTAACACGTTAAAAGAGAAATTAGTGGAGGCCCCAATCTTGCAATCACCTAATTGGTCACTTTGTTGAATTATGTGTGATGCAAGCGACTTTGCAATTGGGGCTGTTTTGGGTCAACGGGTGGATAAGAAACCCGTTGCAATATACTATGCAAGCAAAACATTAGCCGGTGCTCAGTTAAATTATACAACAACTGAAAAAGACTTGCTTGCAGTAGTATATGCCTTAGATAAATTCCGTTCATATATATAGGGAAGTAAAGTAATTGTTTATTCTGATCACAGTGTAGTCAGATATCTAATGGAGAAAAAGGATGCTAAACCTCGACTTATACGTTGGATCTTGTTACTACAAGAATTTGACTTGGAGATACGTGATAAGAAGGGAAGCGAAAATGTAGTCGCAGATCATTTGTCAAGAGTGGTGCATCAAACCATGATTCACATCATGAGATTAATGAGACATTTCCAGATGAGCAATTATTATCCATATCTTCCGAACCATGGTATGCTAACTTTGCAAACTATTTGGCTGGGTACCACTCCCGACCATTGGAACAAGAGGAAGAGACAACAATTCATGTCGCAAGTCAAATATTACATTTGGGACGAACCAGATCTATTCAAGGTCGGAGCAGATCAAATCATCCGAAGATGCATTCCTGAATCCGAAATTCAAGACGTGTTAGAACATGCACACTCATCTGCATGTGGGGGTCATTTTAGCGGACAGAAAACGGGTCACAAGATCCTATCGTGTGGGCTCTTTTGGCCAACAATCTTTCATGATTCGTATAATTTTGCAAAAAATTGTTTGAAATGTCAACAACTGGGAAGTATATCAAAATGTAATGAAATGCCCATGCAACCAATTCTCGTGGTTGATATCTTTGATGTTTGGGGAATTGATTTCATGGGCCCATTCCCAAATTCGTATGGCAATCTATATATTTTAGTGGCTGTGGATTACGTGTCAAAATGGGTGGAGGCTATTGCCACTAAAACAAATGACCACCACGTTGTGTGTAAATTTGTTCAAAGTAATATTTTCTCACGATTTGGTCTTCCTCGTGTGATCATAAGTGACGGAGGATCACATTTTAAGAATTTTCACTTGGAAAGTTGTTGAAACGTTATGGCATAGATCACCGAATAGCAACACCTTATCACCCTCAAACGAGTGGTCAAGTGGAGGTCTCCAATAGGCAAATCAAGGAAATCTTACAAAAACGGTACGATCGGACCGTAAAGATTGGTCCACCAAGTTAAACGACGCTTTATGGGCCTATCGTACCGCTTTCAAAACACCTATCGGTACAACCCCATATCGGTTGGTCTACGGGAAAGGATGTCACTTACCTGTCGAACTCGCTCATCGTGCTTTATGGGCAATTAAAAATGTTAATCTTGATTACAATGTTGCAGGCACTGCACGGAAGTTGAGTTTGAACGAACTGGAAGAATTAAGGAACGAGGCATACGAGACGACAGCTGCATACAAGGCAAGGATGAAAGAAGTGCACGACGCTAAGTTACGGAAGAAGACTTTTGAAGTCGGCCAGAAGGTGTGGTTGTATAACTCACAATTGAAACTGTTTCCCGGTAAGTTGAAAAGCAAATGGATGGGACCGTATGTTGTAATTCGAGTTGGTAAGTTTGGCGATGTCGAGATTGAAGACCCTAAAGACGGTGTACGAAAATTGGTGAATGGACATCGATTGAAACATTATCTAGAAAGCAAGGATATGAGCGAAACCAATGAAAATTGGTGAGCTTCTTGGTAAGTGCACCAACCTACACAACAAATGTAAGGATCAGGTAACGGTCTGGCTGAAGACCTAAAACTTAGCGCTTTCCGAGAGGCAACTCGGTGAACTTTGTGGGTGTGTTCACTAGAAACCCTCCCGAGACTTCACTCGTCCACTCGGGCATATCGAGTGGTTTAAAAGGCTTGTTGCATCCGCTAAATGCAACCGTGATTCCTACGAAAGTGAGTTTAGTTGTTATTTTTTTCGTTTGTTCGTTATCATATTATTTTGTTTTTTTTTATGCACGAACTTGACAACACCCAAGTGTGGGGAACCTCATGGATAACCAGGTATGTACAAAAAAAACAATTTCGCTAAAATCACCGCCACTGACGCCGGGCCCACCGCCACCGACGCCAGCACCGTCGGTCGGCCACAAACCTACTGCCGGCGGTGTGACCGACGCTGGGCTTGGCGCCGGCCCACCGCCACTGACGCCATCCATACCGCCACCGACGCCGCGGCCCAGAAAGGCGCGGTTCGGCCCATTTTTGGGTGGGTTACCTGGTAAACAACAACCACAAACACAATTTTGCTGAGATTTGAAGGTCCATATGGATCATAACTTCATTTTTCATCATCTTCTCTCCACTTTTTCTCCTTAACTTCTCAAGAACACACCAAGCCCTAGTTCTAATTTTTCCAATCCTTCACCAAATCAAGCAAATCATAGGTGCATCTTGCTTAGTTTTTCAAGGGGATCACGTTTCACCGATTAGTTTTGCAAGATTCTCACTCGTTTGCGAGAAAAACGAGAGTTTAAAATTCGGATTTTTGGGGGTTTTTCACAAAATCACTCCATTCTTCTTTTTGTTCCTCTAAACACATCACATTGTGCCAAGGTATGTATTTTATTGCTTCATTACATGTTGTGCTCCTAGATGACCATGGTATGTTTATTTCCTTGGGTAAAATCTTGAATTTATATCAATGCTTAATGAAGTAATATACAAATGACGAGCATGTTAAGTTGTGTTGATTTGTGATACGTTGCTAAATTCTACATGAGTTGGGAACTAGGTTGAGATATGATATAATAGAGTAAAGTGTTGGTAAAATGATGACAATGAATTTGTTTCATATAAATGATTTGGTGTATGATGTCAATAAACTTAAAAGCCCTTATCATTTGTATAGAATTTAGTGGAAGGCCAACAACCTTACTTATTATGGCATTTCATGTGTGCAATTATGAACTTTATGGTGGATATCACGTTGAGAGACACTCGTGAAAATGTTACTTAATGTTGAGATATGGGTTAGTGATATTTCTGTTACGGCATAGAATGATTTGGGGATTATATGAGTAATATAGTCTTGAAAATCCTTATTAATTAGGTGTGATAGAACTCATAATTCATATGATTGTTTGTTTACTCATGAGGGAGCTAAATTGATATCTGTTCCGCAGGAATCATGCCACGAACCAAGGAATCAACTTCTCGAGGAAAAGGCAAAGCTCCGCCTCATCATCGGAGCCTTCAGGAAAACGTACAAGGCGAAGCAATATAACTGAAACAAGCTCCGAAAGCGAAAGGGATGACTCAATGGGGACCAATTCCAGTGGCGATGACATCGACTATGATTCCGAGGGGAATCCTATTTGGACGGAGTACAAGAAGCCATTGTCCAAGTTCCCACGAGAGATGCAACCACAACTATACATGGACAAATTCAAAGACAAGAACGACCTCACAACACTCATGGTTTGTGAAAGACCAATGGAACTCCCGGAGTTTCGACTGTTTGGAGTGGTTGAGTGTTTTGAAAGGTTGGGATGGAGAGAGGTGTTGACATTTGTCAAGATGGATAAGCCACATGTGTATGTAAATCAAATCATGGAATGGATGTCTACTCTGGTAAGAAAGGATGGATCAAACCCAACACACCACTACACTAACTGGCAAGGTCGGTGGGAAAACAATGGTTATGTCTTTTCAGACAATCTCTCAAGTGGCAAAGTTTGATACTGCACCCGAGCCCTATGAATTTCTACACGAAAGCTCAATTCTGGAAATCCCAACTGGGGACTACCTGCGGGAGGTCTTGAATGATATCTTTGTTGTTCCTATCACTGCCTTAACTTCTGACAATCTGAACAGAAGTAACATGAAGATCCTACCAAAGCTACTGACGGTGATCTTGAGCAAGAACGTGATCCCTAGAATCTCTGACAGGGGGAGAGTGCGACATTATGAGCTGAGAGTGCTTCATGCCCTCCTCACCGGTAGACACATGTTGTCTTACCGACAATTGGTGATGATGAACATTTGGGAAAGCCGAGAAAGCAGGGCCCGGTTGATGATTCCACACTGTCGCTTGATTACCATGTTGTTGCGCAAACAAAAGGTTGTATCCAACGAGGCTTTGGCCATCCCAATCACGGTTTTAAAATTCAAAGTTAATCGATTGGGAGGACAATCATGGGAATACAAGAAGACGGCCACTCATTATCAACTACGAGATAAGGATAGTGGGCGAGTGTTGATGGTACCGCGAGATGATGTTCCCCAATATGCGGATACGGATGATGTTGCTAGGGGTCAAGGTGGTGTGAGAGCAATTGAGGATATGGATGCTGCTACAAGGGAGCCAACCGAGGAAGAAGAAATCCAGGAAGCAGTTATCAGAGCCAGACCTTTTGGCTTTTCAGGATGGACCTTAGATCAGAGGCACATGTATGATGAACAGTCACGTGAAAGAGAGCGACAAAGAAGTGGAGAGAGAGCTATGATAGGAGGACAGAAGAGTATGAGCAACAGTCAAGGGACGCATGGGCAGCACAAGAACAGCGTGACAGAGAGCTGCGTGATGACATGAGGATGTATGCGCGTGACTCCGCGTATGCACGCGAACAGGCTATTAACGATTATTTTCTGTATCAGGAACAGGTTCGCCAGTACAATGACTATCATGCAGGGCTGTCATATCAAGCTCGGCCAGCCGGTGGATTGGAGTGCTCTACCTGAACACAGGCCCGGACAACAATATGAGAGGTACCCACAAGCTCAACCCTCACATTGGATACCAACGGAGACAACCCCGGATGGAAGCTCACACGTGACGGGGGAAGCCGGCAGCTTCGATATGCACGCCATGCACCAAAGTCTGATGGAATCCTTCTTTGGACCACCACTGCCCAGACCTCCGTTTGGATGAGATCAGAACACTCTCTGATCACTTGATCAGGTCCATGTGTTTCTCCACTCTATCTGTTTTATGTTCAAACATGTTATTTGCTATTATTCTTGTCAACACTCTTTTGGTGTGTTTAACCTGTGGTTGGGAGTGTAAAACAATAACTATGTATGTGGGAATGAGTGAATCTATGGTAGGTGTGTTGTGGTACAACCCGAGTGATGACTTGTTTTGATGATTGGGAGAGCATGGATATGATGATGAAAACTCCCTTAAATCCACAATTGCTCCAACAGACTGAATGGTGCATTGGGGACAATGCACCCCTTAAGTGTGGGGATGAGGGGGGTCATGCAAATTAGGGTAAAAATGGTAAAAATTAGAAAAATTTTATTTTGAAAAAAAAAGGGGGAGAAAAAAACCATTTTGCCAAATGTGAATTTTTGCAAAAGTTTTCAAGTAAAGCTCAGTGTGTTTATGAAACTAGAACCCTCACTTGTTGTTTATTAGAGATTGATATAGATCTTAGGTCATGGCCATGTTCCTCAAGTTCAGAAAAAGTGTTCTAGCGGGTCATTCGTGGAAATATGATGGATACCCAGTTAGTGTTAAC
The DNA here is from genome assembly GCA_025506515.1 of Flaveria trinervia. Lineage (NCBI taxonomy): Eukaryota > Viridiplantae > Streptophyta > Magnoliopsida > Asterales > Asteraceae > Flaveria > Flaveria trinervia. Next base: position 68,830,717 of record CM046449.1, read on the forward strand.
AAGTATTTGATATAATAAACTCATGTGCACATCGGCAGCCTAAATTCCTACTTGGTGAGATTTTGAGCCTATGACTTCATACACATCATACACATATTCAATTGTTGAGGGTAGGCCATATATTAATGTTGTTACAGAACTTGTGTTGTTGATGCATACCAATACCATAAGCAAGGTGTTTGCACATGAATGATAAAGGCAATCTAGGAACCCATCTACTTGTTAAACGTTTGTCAGTTTCATCCATCATTTCCCTTAGTAGCCACGTTGAGCCTTAAACCATTCTTTTGTTAAACCCAAGACATGAAGCCCAAGTTATTAGTTGATAACCAATCGTTAAGCCATTCAAAGTGAAAGAGCATCCAAAGTCAAGCTTATATTATGAAAAAAAAGGGGGAATAAAAAAATGAGAAAGAAAAAAAAAGGAATAAAAAATAAGAAAAAAATAAATGAAAAAAAAGGGAAGAAAAAAGGATTAAAGTGATTTAGCTCTTTGAGTCATGTTGATAAGGATGGTTTAATGATTGGGTTATAGTTAGATGTATGTTAGCCATTTTTAAAAGTCAAAACTTCCTACCCGTGCCTAAACCCAAAACCATAAGTCCTTTAGACGTGTGCAAGATCTATGCAAATGGTGGAGGTGTTATCGCTATACAAGCTTATGTGGACAACGTGGTATATTGGGTTAGTGAGTGATTACACTAGTACATCTTTTACTAGTCCAGAAATTAACCGAGAGGAGTGAATTATTGTGAGGGGTGTGTACATGAGATTAAAAATCAAAATCATGATAATATTAGTTGGGTGATGTCTTATTTTCTCATGATTGACTTGCTAGAATATAAATCCATTAGACGATGTAAGTCGTGTGAACGGGGCATGACCTTTGACCTTAGTTAATCTTTAATAGGTGACTAGTGAGATAAATTATCAATGATGGTTTTGTAAATTACAATTGAGCTTTGCTTGAGGACAAGCAAAAGGTAAGTGTGGGGATTGTGATCGGGTGGTGAAAGTTTAACGTTTAACGACTTTATTTCCGGGCTTTATGTATAATGTATGAGAAATAGAGTTACTTTGGGAGTATTTTGTGTTTGTAGGTTAAACGTGAAGAATACGAAGAAATGGAAGAAAAAGGACAATAATTGGAACTCGAGAAGTCCAGATATGATAAACCGAAGTTGTACGGCAACGGTATTTTAAAACGAGCATAACTTGAGCTAGGAATTGAGTTACGGGACCCATAACTTATCAACGGAAAGGTCTCGAAAAACTACACATGAAAATCAAGATTGCACAGGAAGGTGGCGCCACTGACGCCCCCATAGGCGCCACCGACGCCGGGGTCCGGGTTTTTGTTGAGATTGAGCCTATTTTGAAGGGATTTAAAAGGAAAAAAAACCTAATTCGAAAAGGAGATTCACACACAGCAATCTTGGACGAAATTTGGCAACTGGGATCATTCTCAAGCTCTTCTAACATCAAGAACGTCGATTTCATCCGAATTACATGATCAATTACGTTTTTGTTGAAGAATCGATGAAGATGCAAGGCTAAATCCATTGTGATTCACTTTGGGGGACGGGTTTGTGCAAGTTCTAGTTTTTCTTAGTTTGTAACCTAGATTGGGATTGAATCTTGAACCTTTTAAGTTCTTTTGGATTCAATTTATAATTTGATTCGTTAAACGGTTTAATTATGATTTAACCTAATTTTGATATTCTTTAACTTTGGTTGTCTTTAATCATTGTGTGAGTAATTATTAGACTTAGGGTTTCATGATTCAAATTGGTAATTGTGTGAATAGGTCTTTTAAACTTTAATCCATAATTATCACGAATCATATCATGTATAGGTCACCATTAATGGCTTCTCATTAGGTTTCATTTAAGAAAGATTGTAACTTTGCCAAACCTGAATCCTGAAGTGGATTGCTTTTCAATCAAGATTGTTAAAACTTAAACTTTATTTCGTTAAATTAATTAATTCTCAATTCAATTAATCAAGCAATTTCCTTTTTCAATGTTTAATTCTTTTAGTTTAATCGTTACTAGCACTTCCTGTGATTCCCTGTGGATTCGACACCCTGCTTACCCTTTATATTAAGGGTGATTAGGTACTCTTTAATATATATTTTTGACCGACCACACGACATCGATCAGTTCGCTATGCCACAAGTGTTCTTCAAAACGAGCACTAAGGGGAATAGTGAAAAGAGAAACCGTGGAACTGAGGTTGCAATGGCGTTGCCCTGGGAAGAATTTAAGGATATCATGATCTAAAAGTTCTGCCCGAGGAGCGAGTTGCAAAAGCTAGAGGAGGAGTTCTGGAACCTCAAACAAGATGGTGGGAATCACTTGGCTTATTCCACCTGGCATCATGAGTTGAGTATGCTACTACCCACATGGTGGACACCGTGCCGCGTAACATTGAGAAATTTATCAAGGGTTGCCACCTCAAATTCAAGATGTCGTGGTGGGTAGTAGGCCCACAACTTTGGAGGAGCGATTACTATCACTACACAACTCACCGAGAATCATATAAGAGCTAGCACTATGTCGGCAAAGGGTTCCAAGTCTACTGCGAAGTTGAAACCCAAGGCAACAAAGGAGGTAAAGGCCGAGTCATCTTTCCAAAATAAGAAGCGTAAGTTCACCCCGACACACAACTACGCTGTGACCGCCCCAAATGCTCCTCAAAAACAAATGGTGGTTGCGAATCAAGCTCCCATGGCTAAAGCTTATGCTGGTCCACATCCTATGTGTAACATGTGCAAGTACCATCATTCAAGCAACATTCCATGCCGAGTCTGCTCGTTGTGTGGGAAGCATGGACACTTGGTAACTACCTGCCTTTGCTATAACTGTGGCGAGCCTGGTCATATTCGTCCGCAATGTCCTCGCAATGCGGGAACTGTGCCACCGGCTCATGGAAGGGCTTTCAACATCAACGCCAACCAAGCCCAAGCCAACAACGACGTGGTGAATGGTACGTCGTTGAAATTATTTTAATCGTTTCTTGTCTTATAAAAATTTCTATCTGTGTTCATCGTACAATAATGGGTTGTTACCAAGCAGGTATGTATCTTGTAAATAATCATTATGCATCTATATTGTTTGATTCGGGTGTGGATAGGAGTTTCGTGTCCTTGGAATTCGAGCCTATACTTTCTAAATCGCGTGCTAACCTGGAAAGATCCTTCATGGTCGAAGTCGTCGATGGAAAATCTATCATCGTTGATGTCGTAATACGCGATTGCACCTTAAGCCTTAACGAACACGAGTTCTTCGTCGACCTTATTCCCATGCAATTGGGAAGCTTTGATGTTATCATTGGTATGGATTGGTTAGCTAAGCATCGTGCGGAAATTCTATGTTTCGAGAAGTGTATCCGAATTCCTTTACCGACTGGTGATACTTTGAAGGTCTTTGGGGGAGAAATCATCCCAAAGACTCAAACTCATTTCTTGCATCAAGGCCCGCAAGTGCTTAAGTAAAAACTACATGGCTTTCATGGCATATGTAGTTAATACGAAAGCCAAGGGTAAGGAGTTGAAAGACATTCCTGTTGTGCGGGACTTTCCCGAGGTTTTTCCCGAGGATCTTAAAGGGTTACCTCCCGTGCGAGAAGTTGAGTTCAAGATTGACTTAATCCCTGGCGCAAACCCTGTGGCTAAATCGCCTTATCGTCTTGCACCATCTGAAATGCAAGAACTCGCTAGTCAACTGCAAGAGTTGACCAATAAGGGTATCATTCGCCCTAGTTCATCACCGTGGGGTGCACCTGTACTATTTGTGAAGAAGAAAGATGGTTCATTTCGTATGTGCATCGATTACCGAGAACTCAACAAGCTTACTATCAAAAACCGATACCCTCTCCCTCGAATCGATGATCTAGTCGATCAAATTCAAGGAGCAACCCATTTCTCAAAGATCGATTTATGCTCTGGGTATTATCAACTACGTGTTCATGATGATGACATTCCAAAGACTGCTTTTCGTACTCGATATGGACACTACGAGTTCATGGTCATGCCTTTTGGCTTGACCAATGCACCTGTCGTGTTCATGGATCTCATGAATCGAGTATGTAAACCGTATTTGGATAAGTTCGTGATCGTGTTCATTCATGACATTCTTATTTATTCCAAGACGAAAATCGATCACAAGACGCACTTGCGACAAGTTCTTGACTTTTGATGAATGAGCAATTATACGCCAAGTTTTCCAAGTGTGAATTTTGGTTGGAGCAAGTTCAATCCTTAGGGCATGTGGTGAATAGCCAAGGAATTCATGTTGATCCTGCTAAAATTGAAGCCGTGAAGATTTGGTTTGTTCCCACAACCCCAACTGAGTTTCATTCTTTTCTGGCCTTAGCGGAATATTACCGTAGGTTCATAGCGAATTTCTCGAAGATTGCTAAACCGTTACGGCGCTAACCCAAAAGAATAGACTCTTTGAATGGGGACCCAAGCAAGAAGAGGCTTTCGAGACATTAAAACGCAAGTTGTGTAACGCTCCTATTCTCACACTTCCTGATGGAAACGATGACTTTACCGTGTATTGCGATGCTTCTAATCAAGGTCTTGGATGTGTTCTCATGCAACAAGGCAAAGTTATAGCATATGCGTCGAGGCAATTGAAGGTTCATGAGGTGAACTACACGACTCACGATCTTGAACTTGGTGCAGTGGTTTTTGCATTGAAGATTTGGCGACACTATCTATATGGGATGCAATGCATAGTGTACACCGATCATAAGAGTCTCCAACACATGTTCAACCAAAAGGATCTCAACATGAGACAAAGACGTTGGATTGAGTTAATTAGCGACTACGACTGCGACATCCGCCATCACCCTGGAAAGGCGAATGTTGTAGCCGACGCGTTGAGTCGCAAGGTCCACAACAAGACTGTCTCGCTCCAAGAAATTCGAGATCAAAGAAATGTTGATACGCTAGGAGAACTTGATATGAGATTCATGTGGATGTCAACGAGGCTACTATCATGCTTTAAAACATAAGGATCGATAGTGACCTCGAGTTGTGCATAACAAGAAGCACTAACCGACAAAGGGAAAGATGAAGATTTGATGCCTAACTTCGGTCACAACTGGAGACAAAACCGAATGGCATGTGGTACTTTTTGAATCGACTTTAGATCCCGAATCGTGATAACCTTCAACATTTCATTATGAACGAAGCTCATCAAACCCGATATTCCATTCATCCTAGCTCCGATAAGATGTACATGGACCTGCGTGGTCAATATTGGTGGCCTGGGATGAAGAAAGATATCACGTCTTATATTTCCAAGTGTCTCACGTGTGCAAGGGTCAAAGCCGAGCATCAACGACCAAGTGGTTTACTTGAGCAACCTGAAATCCCTATGTGGAAATGGAACATATATCCATGATTTCATAACCAAGTCACCTCGTACACCTCGTGGTCATGATAGTATATAGGTCATTGTTGATCGTTTGACCAAGACAACACATTTCATACCTATACGAGACACATACAAAGTTTCAAGATTAGCTCGCATCTACATTGACGAAATTGTGGGTCGTCATGGCGTGCCTTTACACATTATTTCCGATCGAGATGCTCGCTTCACTTCACACTTTTGGTTTTCGATGCAAGAACTCTTGGGTACTCAATTGGATTTAAGTACAGCTTACCATCCTCAAGCCGATGGTCAAACCGAACGAACAATCCAAACCCTCAAGGATCTGCTACGTCTTTGTGTCCTTGACTTTGGTGGTGATTGGGATACACATATACCGCTCGCGGAATTTTTGTATAGTAATAGTTATCACTCAAGTATCAATATGGCACCATTCGAGGCTTTGTATGGTCGTAAATGCCGATCACCGATCTGCTGGACCAACGTTGGTGAAAATTTCATCACTTGTCCTGAACTTATACAAGAAACGACCGATAAAGTCTCCACAATCCGCAAGAACCTTGAAGTGGTAAGAAGTCGACAAAAGAGTTACGCCGATAAGCATCGTAAGCCATAGGAGTTCCAAGTTGGCGACATGGTTCTTCTTAAGGTGTCACCGTGGAAAAGTGTTGTTCGCTTTGGAAAGAAGGGTAAACTAGCTCCAAGATTTGTAGGACCTTTCAAAATTTTGAAAAGGGTTGGGAAAGTGGCTTATAAACTGGAACTACCTTCCGACCTTAGTGGAGTTCATCCTGTATTCCATGTCTTAAATTTGATAAAGTGTTTGGCCGACGAGAGTTTGCATGTTCCATTGGAAGACATCCAGATCGACGAGTCATTGCACTTTGTTGAGAAACCTGTTGAGATTATGGATCGTATTATGAAGAAGACGATAACCACAACTACACCAATCGTCAAGGTTCGTTGGGAGAACAAGTGTGGAGCTTGGGAGCGTGATGATCATATGAAGGAGAGATACCCGCAATTATTCGCTTAGTTCATTTTTAATTTCGGGACGAAATTCTTTTAAGTTGGGGAGACTGTAACATTTTGTATTTTTGGTTAACTAATAGTTAACCTCATTTATTCTTGTAAGGACTATTTATACCTCTTTATGAAATTGTGTGTTACTTATGCTTATTTGTTTGTTGGTCATTAAGTATTTAATATAAAACTCAATAACATAACTATTAAATTGAAAAAAATAATAATTATACTAATAATAACTTGAATAACAATGTTTATAATAATAATAAATAGTAATAATAATAAAAGTTATAATAATAATAATAATAATTGTAGTAATAATAAAATTAATTAGATTTTCTAAGTTATTAAAATGTTTAAAACTAAAAAACTATAAGTACAAGGGTTAGTTTTATCAATTATAAACTTTAAAACAAAGTTTAAGACATAAAATAATAAAATAAAAATCAAAGGGACCATATGTGTAAATTTACAATTTCCCAAACCAGCCCTCCCCTTTCACCCGACTTTCCGGCGGAGCTCCGGCCACTCCCTAAACTCTTAAAAACCTTCGATTTTGATACCAAATCGTTCCAAACGCTTCGCGGAAACGATTCGAACGCAGTTAAGGACTTTAATTGTGATTAAACAACGGTTACGGGCCTCAAACAATTCCTATAACCGAAACCTTCAATGACACAACCGTTCGTCCCTTAAATCTTAATAATAACTTAATTAAACACACCTAATCAATCACCTAAGTAATCCTAATCGTTTACATCTCTCAATTTCACCTGAATCAAACACAAACATAGAATTCGTTTAGCATCTTCATCGCGAACTGTCATCCACTCGTTGATCACATTCCGAGCCTTCTAACCATCAATTGATAGAGGGATTTGCATCTAGATCACCATCCGAAGCTTCGCACAAGTTTAATTTGGTTTTCATAGTCGTTTGCTCACATATTGAATCAAGGCTCGGTCACGACTCGTTCCCCACATTGTTCATCTTCAATCCTTTATCAAATGGGTAATTAGATACATCATTTTTTTTGTATTTACAAGGGGAATCAAAGCCTCATGTTTGTTTCCATTAACACAATCAATTGGCATTCAATTTGTGGTCCAATCGATTTTGGGTTCTAAGGGAATGGGGGAAATCTATTAGTTTGTGTTTAAAAGAATTTAAAACCAAGATAAACCGCGGCTGAGAGCCTTGGTTCACTGGTTATCCACCTATATTCCAACCTTGAGGTCCCGGGTTTGAACCCGGGCAACGTCACATTTTTCTTTTTGGGGGTTTTCAGCCTTCAAATAAATATATAAAAATTTTGAAAAATTATTAAAAGCAGTTTTATAAACTTTACTTATTTTTAAATCACTTTAACAAGTTTCTGTAAATTTATTCTTTAAATAAATTTAATATTTTGTAAAACAAGGATTATATTTGGTTATTAATATAAAGAAAACTTTAAATAATGGGTTGAATCATAAAAAAAATTATTATTGGTTCACACTTTATTTATAATTTCTACAAACAAAAATATAAAAAGATACCTACACTTTATATTTTGTTTTGTTAACCATATCAAACGATTCAAAGTTTATGATTTTATGACAAATTATTAAATCAATGTAATTCTTTTTGTGAAATATATATATATCAAGGAATCCTAAATTTTCCCTTGAAACCCTAAATCATGTCTAAATGTTAATCTAAAACTTAAATCTTGTGAATATATATACTTAGGTACTTTGTGAAAAACTACGTTGGAACGTTGCTTATTATATTCTTATTAATCGTCATTTATATACATTTGATAATGTGAGTATTTCTATACCCCTTTTCTTCATATTTTCACATTTTGGGGTGAAACATGTTACTTTATAAACTTTGCACTTGTAAACGTTTGATTCTTGTAAACTTATGGCAATTTACTTGCATGTTGTGGTTAGTTGAACTTTGTGACTACCATGTAATGTCGAATATATGTACAATCATTAACTATTGCTACCCTAGCGAAGTCATAGATCTATGGGCCAGACAAGCCTGCTTGGTTAATCCAAGTACATTTAGGCTAATCGTATATACTTGTAAATGTTTGAGACTTGTAAAACTTTGTCGAGGTTTGATTGTGCATTCTGTCTTACATCCCTAGTTTACTTTGTTCTCTAACTTACAACATGAATTGCCATCTTTTATATATCTATATATTGCAAACTATGGAAATCTCACTAACATTATTGTTGACATTTTTATTTTTAACATGTTTCAAGAAATACTCAAGCTTGATTCCTACTCTTTGAAGCTTGCAAATCTAGGAATGGACCTAGATAAATAAATAAAATAAAATGACTTGTTTCATCTTATGTTATATTTATTTTAATTTCTTTGAGACTTATGATTGTAATCATACAATTGAAATTTATGATTAATATATATATTTGGGAATATTAATAGCATTATGTGGCTGTGAACGATCTTAACCCTCACACCTCGACGTTTCCGCCGTCAAGGTTGGGTGTGACACACACACACACAACATATATATATATATACACATATATATATATAAATATATATATATGTGCAGCTATTGTATGTTTACGAAGTGTGTGTAGTATAATGAGTAATCTTACTATTCTAATAAAAGCGTAACTATGGTTGCCACATGTCAGTTTGTAAACCATCTAATGCCACATGTCAACTTGACATTTTATAATAAATATTTTTTTCGCCCAAAAGAATTAAATATACCATTTTTGTATTTAAATTTTAAATACACATTTTGTTTCCAAAATTAACAAGATATAAATTAAAACCCTTTCATTCTAAACTAAATAACATATATCTTTTACTTTTACTCTTAACAAACTCTATTGGTTAATTTTTAAGATTATCTTCTTATCAAATCTTTATTTTTTGAAAAACAAAATAAGTTGTAAATCATAATTCTAAAATACATATTTACTTTAAGATTGTATAGTACCACTTAAAGACACCAATTATAATGTTGTATATGTTTTTTCTATAAAAACTACTATTAGTAAAAACAAAGAATTAATTTTAGAAATTAAAATAATACAATTAAAAAAGATAATTTAGACATCAATATTTTCAATTGTCTTTTATTTCATTATCGTTTTTTTCTTTTTTTATTTGTTACCATCAACAAAATCATTATTTTTCAAAATTCAAGATGTTTTTAACTAATTTTTAAAACGTTTTCTTCTTCGTTAGAAATATTTTATTTTATTTTATTTTATTTTATAAGTGGTTTCTTTAATTTATTAGATAACGTTTTTTTTTTCTGTTTACTTTTGATTCAGTTTTATTATAATATTTTTTATTACTATAAAACTTTTTAATCAAGTCTATTAAGATATAGAGTAATTATTTTTTAATTTGAAATTTAGAAGGTTCTTATGATTGATTTATGCATTGTCCATGTTTAGTTGTACTGTTATGTGAGTTTAAGTTTAATAATAAATTCAACTAAATATGTGCATGATTATGTATTATAATTAGTACGAAAAAACATCATGGATCCTTTTTTCTATGAGCTTATTTCTTTAGTAAATTTACAAGAAATTTTTACTTACGCTATTATATTTTACGTTTTTTGTCATTTACAATTATTCGAGACGAGATTAGCTAATATTTTATTTTTTTAATGGTCACGTTAGGTATTTATTTAAATTTTAAATTCATGTACATATTAGAGGTTTTCTCATACAAAAATTTGATATAATTGTTTATTACTTATAATTTTTAATTATATGTACTTTTAGTTGTATATTTTAAAATATCATTTTAAGATTAATAAAATTTGTTTTATTTAATATTTTATGTATTCAACCTGTGTAATACACGAGTTTACTAAAGCTAGTAATTTATATATACGTAGCTTCTACTATGTTTACAATCACTATTTTGATATGGATACATAGAGTGTTTTATCTATGCTAAGTGTAAATTAAAACTCACCAGAATCTAACATGTATATTAGGGCGAATGTTATAAGTACCAATATAAATTCATGTTATAATTACGCATCTTGCTCATGCTATAATCACACTATACAGACATTCACCTTATAATTAACTACTTTTAAAAAAAACATTTTAATACTTACTAAAGGCAATTTAGTTATTAATATTATAGTATAACTCATTTTATAACTAATACAGTATATAAAACTTATTTAGCTTTTAATAATAGAAGAACTAAAAAAATCTACACATGTATTTTTTTTTCATTTTACCCAAGTTGCCATTTGATTTGTCACGTGGCATCCTCAAAAAAGTTTAACCGCTGATTATGTTGATCGATGGCAAGACAAACTTAACATTACTCACCATTTTTTTAGTTTTTATTTGATTTTTTTCTATGTATACACACATATATACATATATAACGAAAGTTCAAAATACACCGGCATAATTTTCGTATAAAATGGACACAGTTTATCATGCAAGAAAAGTATTAACATTTGCGTGAAATTATCACCTATATGCGGAATTATCACCTAAAAATCCCCCGACGTGATAAATTCTCTCTTACATGAAGTTTTATCACTACGTAATAATTTCATGCAAAAGATAATCCGTCTTGCATGATAAACTTTTACGTTTTATACGATAAATAACTTTATATAATAACATGTCTTTTTGTGTATCGTACACCTTGTACGAGAAATCATTTTATATAACACAATTCCCTTATGTGTGTTTGTGCATAGTTTATACAGAGCCAAGTTATCTTAAAACTATTTTTTTTCCTAAATCAAACTAATATTTTTTGTAATTTCAAGCAAACGTTAATCCTTCATACATAATAAACTGTAAGTTTTTAAAAGGTACGTTCGTTTTAAAACTACCTAAATTTATATTGTAGTATTGAATTTGTAGGGTCTTCTGTAGAATTAATTTTCTTTTTGAATATGTATAGTATGTATACAAAATTTATGTAGAGGTAAAGATTTAAGGCTTAAAAAATAAAAAATCATTCTCATGTGAAAACTTTGCAGCTTTAACTACTTACGAAAATATTCTCAATTAGCGCAGTATAAATAAATGTGTTGCTTTGCATTTCAAAACACTTAGTCATTTCATAATTTGTATGCTTTATGCAACTTGAAGTAATCGGTGAAAATAATTGTTTTACAAATAAATAAAAGTATTGTATCAAAATAATCTAATTTACTTATTTAATCAATTCGTAAGACTCGTCTAGCGTTTTTAATTGAGTTTAGATTGGATAGACTAAACTGATTAAAATATTAACAGATCTTAAGTTTCAATTGATCAAGATAATTAAATTACTATTTAGTTTGTTAATAATCTATAATTGTTTTCATATATACACATACATATATAATTATACTTTTTTTTAAATTGGCCCTTGATGAGGTTGGACCCTGGACGGTCTTCCATCCTGCCCACCCTCATGGCCTCCATCACAGTTCGTTTGAACCGATTTTATAATAATTAAATGACATTTTTAGCTTTTTCAAGATAAAAAATAGTTTTTAATTAAACCTTCCCCTAGCTTTTCTTTTTAACGGTGGAAGATTTGTATTCTAGACTTTCCTAGTTATTCATACATATATTTTATATATACACATGTGTGTATAACTTTTGATTATTTTATGAATTTAATATATGTGGAGATTGGAGGTGATTTTGGCGTGGAAGTTTCAGCTTTCCTTGAAATTTTCAGATGTATTTTTCGTATATGTTACACAACCGTTTAGGGGTTATCACATTTTGTCTTTACGCTTATTTTATATAATAACGACCCATTAATATGTGACACCGAATTCTATTTTCTTGTATAGTATGTGATGGTTACAATACAAAGAGATCGATAGACCTTTTTTGTCAGGTTTGATGAATCTCATATCCTATAATTACTTAGATAATTAAAGGAGCATTTGATTGAAACCTCCAACCATAGGATAAACAAATCCAACCATCATTAAAAGTATAAAACTATTAATGGATTGGACGTAAGTGTTTCTATTCTCTTTTCGATGAATTATGTTCTTAATTTAAAATATTATCTTTCAACATTAGAAAAATAAAAAAAGAATCAAAAGTAAATTCCATAGACTAAGCATAGCTTGCACGTATCGCATATTGACTTGTGATGGACGATGTATAATAAAAGTTGAAGCAAGGGGTAGTTAAAAAAACACTATTTGTCTAATAGTTGGTTTGTGCGACCACGTTAAAAAATGCTCTATTTGTCTACTAGTTGATTTTAGCGACCACTCCCTTCAATGATACCAAAGGGTGGTTATAGAAATACGACTTTTTTCTTGTTAGTTTCCTCAAAACAACACAAGTATAAAACATGAAATAATATTTTTTTTTACATTCTAATCGAGTGCCAACACATTCAACACAAAGGTCTTGGCTTGTTTGACATATTTTAACAACATATTTGCAAGGTGGTAACATATTAAAAAATTGCAAACTTAAAAGATTTATAACTTTCTGCTTCTAGACTGTAAAATTTCAAAATCATAAGATGATCTATACATAGATACAAGCAACTAAAGCAACCGCATATGTCTCATATTTTAGAGGCCCTCAAAATTGAAAAAAAAATATTTATATTTTAAGTTAAAAATATATGTAATAATTTATTTTTTTGTGTTTTTAGAGGGAAATGAGAAGAGATTATACCAAATTAAAGGTTAACTTATGAGATTCTTGTAATATCTTTAGATGAAATAAAATGTTGTTAATAAGAAGTACGTGTTTGTGGTAAAGATAATGTAATTACACAAGTTGATTGATGCTTATGATAAATGTTTTATGATTTTTCAACATAATAAAGAAGGAAAAGTTCTTTTCTTTCATAATGGGGTTTCATTTTAATTATAGATTGTTTTAAGCCCTAAAATGGTTTGAACCGCCCCAAGATCTAGATACCAATTATTGGATTTTATGCATGTTTTATATACAAATTTAAGACAACTCAGGCATGAACATACATATATAACTATATGTATGTATTTCTTTTACGACAACCCAACATGGATTCATATGTAAGTAACAACAAAATTTCAAAAATATTCATAGGATGTTAAAATCATAAGCTTTGAAACTAAATGACAAATCGTTAATGTATAGATGAATGGAAGGAACCAAGTATATTCTCTCCAAAGTGAATCTGAAAAAACCAAAACCCAAATTGCTGCTAGTATCTAGACTATTAATTTTTGATTAATATCTAGACCATTAATACACTTATCTTAAGTTATTTATACCCTTAACTACATGAATCATGATTATCATTTAGTTCCAGTCAATACTGCAACCAAAATAAAAATGATTTATTCTAACACCATCTAATGGAATAATATGCATCTTTATTCTTACATATTTTAGAAAAAAATTAAAATGTTACAGATTTTTGTGAACTATTATAGTCAATTGACACCTTCTAGAGCATCCAATGAGTTTTTTCCAAAATTGTGTATATGAGAAAATTATTTACTAAAATAGTATAGTTAAAATTTTTATCAAAATAGTGTAGTTTTGAAATTTTATTGCTTCTCTCACTTGTTTCATTGGCTACTTTACTAAAGGCTTTTTTAATGCTTTTAATTCTCTTAGGATGATATATTAAAATTTTAAATTGAATGTTTAGCATTTATATTTTTTTTCAGTTTATTTTATATCTTTAAAAAATGAATTTTTAAAGTGTTTTATATTTATATACTACTTTATAAACTCGTGTAATACATGTGTTTATGTAATACTTTTTATATGATTTTATAATGTATATAAAAGTTTGCACTGGTTGCATTATGATCTGTAAATATTAAATATATTTATGTTTAGTTAATAATGATAATAGACCATTAGAATAAAACATAATATAAGTTTGATATATTATATCATCAAGATAAGCTTATACATTTGTAATAGATTGCTTATAAATTAAGTTCTATGTGATAATCAAACTAAGAGTTGGTTATTCAAACTCATGTTATTTTGTAGAAACACTTGAAACTAGCAAATAAAATAATACGTAAAAAAGAATTAAGTTAAATACATTTGTATTCTTATTTATTGTTGAACCCATTTCATTTCAAAAATAGTAATAAAGGCAATATGAAAACATAATCTAAAATGTTTGAAAACCAAAGAAATTGTTAAAATAAAGAAATTATGTTATTTTAGAATGCATATGCGTTGATCTTCTTTGGTCGCATTTTTAACTGCACCTCACTGTTTAAAAGCTAGAAACAAAAGGGAATAGGATTCAACATAAGAAAGATGTGTTAAAAGAACCAATGTTAATTTGTTTGTTTATAAACATAGTTAAGCAAGAAAATTCAAAAAATATTGAGAAAGTAGTTACTACACAACCAACATAGCTTATATATAATAATTAAACACAAACCTTTTTTTACATTTTAAAATTAAATTAAAAATATTTCATAAAAACTAGAAAAAGTTCTACTTAATAAACATTTCAAAAAATTAAGAAATTTCATCCCTAATTAGAAGAATTAAAAAAACATTAAAGTGATAAAGTAACCAATGAATATAAGAGAGAAAATCAATAAAATTTTTTAAATTACACTATTTGATAATAATTTTTAACTAGTAATTAACTTGTTCACCTACAGTTGAATGTAAAATGATAAGTCCATGCGTAATTAATTAGCTTAGGTAGAAAATAAGTCAATTAGTTAATCAATGTTAATGTGATCATCCTTATCTTTTTATAAATAAAGTAATATTCAGCATATTTTCAAAAAAGAATTACCAAGAACACTAAGTGGAAGCTTTTAAAAGGAATATGGCTTAAGCCCACACATAAAGTCATCGGTGATGGAACCTTGTCTTGATGTTCGGTATGTCACTAAGTTTAAGATACAAGTAGAAGTACATAATATTTAACATAACTACAGTGATCAGCATTCATCAACACCATCCCTAGCTAGGATAACATTACTTTAAACTATATTGTTGTAGAGGTTAAATTCTCTTTCGAAATGAAATTAAAAAACATATTGTGTTTGGTGGTTTTAGTTACGAAAACACTTGATCTTTATAGCATCCGTATATCTGAATCTGAAAAATATGACCCATCGCACATTGATGGATCGACATACAATGAACTGAATTGAATGAGTGACACAAATATTATGTGTGAGGTGTTTTAATCTGCAATATAAAGGAAGCTGATTTAATGGTATATTTACAACCACACAAATATTGTTGTTGTCTTTGCATGAGTGTTTTCACTGCGTCAAGGTTTAGTGTGTAATATGACACATTTATTAATGTATAACATATTGGAGAAAGTTTACTATACAAGTTAAAAAATCCTACGAACTATACGAAGTAAATCCAACCATTGATTTAAGATACGGATGGTTCAATGTGAAATAATCGCGCACAGAATAATGGCTGGAGTGGTAAATTTAAAAATAGCTTACAATTTTTGATGTTTTTAAATTCCCCTAGTTTTTTTAGCGTGTATAGTTTTTTGATACGACGTTATTTATTACATCATAAAATCTAGCATTTTATTTTTCTTACTTTGAGTATCCGTTCTATTAACCCCCTGTTTCTGTTTGTATTAAAGTATTTGTTGGTAGCTTCTAGCCTCACTTTTTCCTAGATAATTCTTGATAGAAATATTTTTGAGTATTTTAACAATTTATTTCTGGTGGAATTTTCTTGCTTCTTAACCGAACCCCATAATAGTTAAGGGGTATAGTATAGCTATACTTTTTTTAAAATAACATTTTTTAAAAAACGTCTATGTGTTGTGCGTATAACTTGTGTGATTATTAGATGTGTAGTTATGAATATAACTTACGTAATTATCATATAACTTGCATAATTATTTTTATAACGTGAGTAATTTTAGTTTTCGTAATAATAGATATTAGTTGCGTAGTTATGAATATAACTTGTGTAGTTATATACATTTTATGTGTAACTATACGCGCGAACGAAACTACCCCTACATCAGAAAACATGTTGCAGGACCGGTGAAGGGGGTCACTTACAACACAACAACACAAAGAGGATAATAAACTAAACTTAATCAAACAGTGAACTGGATTAACCACAATAATGATACTAAGAACACAAGTAAGTAAATATGAGACAGAACAAGAGAACAAGATACACAAGTATATGGTTTTCAAGATTGCAGTATATTGCTTTCTCAAGTTCTATTACAAGTGTTACAAAACATTAAAGAAAGTTACAAGAACCTGAGATACTTATACTACATCCTACAGCCGGCCATACTTTGAAGGCCAGCTAGATACAATTGACTAGACACAAAATAAAATCAATTGTAGAGTCAAAAGGCAGATTGCCTTTTGACTAGTGACTATGACATGCCATAGCTGACATCCTTATCTATTACAAAAAAGATAAATTACATGAAGTAGAAATTTATAGATTCAAGACCTCAATGTACAGTTACCAAAAGCATGGACCTTTTCACCAACTCATGTAAGTTGGTGACTTTACAGAGTTACAGCGAAAAAGGGTCCAGCTCTATGGAAAAGTACATCAGATAAAGCATGTTGTTAAAAGTCTTCGGAAGAAATTTGTCTTCAAGTGTTGAGCTTCGGAAGACTTTGTCTATTGAAGCTTCGAAAGACTTCATCTTTGGCTTCGGAAGATATTGGTCTTGACTTCGAAAGATTTCATACTTAGAATATTTTTGTTGCATGTGTGGAACTTCCGCAGCATTCTTCTTCATTGTACTTGTGCAGCATGCAGGAGAGACTGTGGGTGTTTTGGGTTGCATCAGCCTCTTCATATAATCTCTACAAACTCCCCCTAGGCTGATGCTACCAAAACACTTAGTAGACTTCAGATATCAACAGTCCTCATCAGAATAATGACCATTCCTTTCTTCATGAGTTGATCAAGATCCCTCAGACTGTCAAAGTGTCTTCTCATATCAAAGAGATCATGTAGAGGTAACCGAAACATGTCTTGCCAAGTGTAGATGTCTTCAATGCCTTGATCTCTAATGACATGCCATCTTTCCGGATTTGTGGTGTATGTGCAGCATAGGATGGGTCTTCCTGATGCTAGAGGAGTTGTTTGAATGGGAGTTAATGTAGCATCCTTTGGCTGCACATCCTCAGGTTGTTCTGACTCATCCTGAGGTTCAGAAAAGGATGCAACCTTCTTCTTCTTTAGCTTTGGCTTTGAAGCCATCCTTTTATTTCTCTTTATCATTTTTAACTGAGAAGACTGGCCTGCAGCACCTGATAGATCTTCATTTTCTTTCTCAGTTGGGACTTCCTCTCTCACAGGTTCAGAAGGAGAGGGAGGGTGACCCTGTTATGGCTCAGAAGATGAAGGTTGCTGAGATTCAGCAGGAGGTCCGGGTTGTGTTGTCTCTGGTTTTTCAACCTTAACTTCCACTTCAGGTGGAGCTTGACTTGGAGGGGAGTGTAGGTCAATCAGCTCTCCACTCTTATTCTTCTGCTTGATCACCCTGATATGCTCATCCATAGTGGATAGAGACATGGGGCCAAGTCTCCTTCTGGAGAATCCATACAGCTTCAAGAAGCTCGTCATCCTCTGCTTGTCAGCTGACTTCTTCATGTTCTTTTGGATGATGGCTCTTGACTTAGCAGCTTCTTCCCTTAGCTTTCTTTTGGTTGTCTTTCTTTCCTTGACTATCTCAAGTTCAAGTTGTTTGAGATATTCAAACTCAACATAGTCATAGGATAAGGGATGAAGTGCTTCTGCCTGATAAAGGCCTGTGGCACTTAGGTAGTTGATCATCTTGATTCTGTCTTCTTATTTATCCACCTAAGGTTCTTGTTGAACCATATCCTCATGTGCAGGACTTTCTTAAACTAGGGAGAGAGTAGGCATATGCTTATATAATCTTTTCTTTCTTCTGTCTTCTTTCATTTGAACCAGTAACTCTGCATCTTCTGCCTCTTTCTTCTCCTTTGACCTCTTCATGTCAACCAGTTCATTTAGTTCATCCAAGGGGAGATAAATGACATTGTCAATGTCATAGTTCCTGGTCTGCAAGTAGTTTATCCTGACTGCCCTCAACTCATCATCCTTAGTGTTTGGTCTGGGGTAGCCCTGATTGTAGTCTCCATGAGTCTTGCAGACCCAGAAGAGGAATGTAACACTTCGTATTTTCGTTAACTAAAAGTTAACTTCGTTTACTCTTACAAGGGTTATCTTTGTCAATTTTGAAACTTGCGTGATTGTTTGTGTTTATTATTTATTGTAATTGGGTTTCATGAAATGTTAAGTATGTATAATAATAATAAGGTTAATATTAATAAAAGTAAATATAATAATAAGTAATAATATTGAATAATAGTATTAGTAATAATAAGACTACTAATAATAAAGATTAATAAACTTAACCATATTTAAATTATAAACTTAATTAAGTTTGAGGGTTAATTTGTCATTTTAGAAACTTGAAATAGAACTTTATGCATAAAATAATAGAAAATCAAAGTTGAGGGACCAAAGGTGTAATTTATCAAAAATCCAACCCCCCCCCCTTCTCATCCCCGCTTTTCCAGTGACCTCGCCGGCCGGACTCCGGCCAAGTCCGGCGAGGCACCAAAATCGCCAAAAACGATGTTTTTAATCCGAAACCGTCCCCAAAACGTTCTTGAACACGATTCGAACGCAATCATGGACTTTAATTGCGTTTATACGTCGGTTATGAACCCGATCGAGTGAGTAATCGAGCGTTTCTAACCATATAGCCGTTCGACCATTAAAACTCAATATAACCAAATTAAATGATTCATAATCGAACGTCTAAGTAGTCTAAAGCTTCTATCAATTCCAATTTCACCTGAAACAACACAAACAACGAATCCAATTTCCGTTTTCTTTCGCGACCTGTAACCTTGCCAAAATCCTATCTCCGAACGAATTGAACCAGAATCAACATAGGGCTTCGCATCGGGATCATCATCCGAGGCTATCTGCAAGTTTAATTGGATTATTATTGGGGATTTCTCATCCACTGAGTTCGACGACCGCGACTTGTTCTTCGTTTAGGATTGCTCTAATTCGAACGTATTCGGGTAAATTACATACATGGTTATGCTCGATTAACCATGGGAAACAAAATCCCCATGGTTAATTTGGTTATCAAGATCGTTTAGATGATCAATTTGATCGGATCTAAACTAGGGTTCTTGAGGTTGGGAACTTGGTGTTAAAAGGAAATGGAACCGAGTTATACCGCTGCTGGAAGCCATGGTACACCGGTTCACGACACGCCCTTACATTCAAGAGGTCCCGGGTTCGAACCCGGGCACCCTCTTCTTCTTTTTAAAAGCCTTTTTAGGCCTTAATTCTTTACTAGAAAATTCCTAAAAAATTACAAAAAATAATTTTCATTAACTTTTAACCTTTAAATTAACAAAATGATTTTTTCTGTAAATTTATTTTTATAAAAATACCGTAATATTTAATTATTAAATTTTAATTATTGTTATAAGAATGAGTTTATGTAAAAATTAAATTGTTACTTGAATCAATAACAAATCGTACATTTTCTTCGATTAAAGTTATATGATACTCAAACTAAATGCAATAATTTATAATTTTGTAAGAATATTTCCTTAATTTTTGTAAAAAATATATATATATAATATATATATATATTATATATATATATATATATGTATAAATATATTATTAATAACTAAATTGGCTAACAAAACTCTCTTAAATTCTAAGGAACCTAGTTCATGTTTATTGTTAAATCTTGATCTAAATCTTGTAATATTTATATATTTAGGTGTCTTGTGACGTTTTACCTTGGAACGGCATATTTATTCTTATTGATCCTTATTATATACTTATTGATCAAGTGAGTTTTCCTTGCCCCATTTTATTTTATTTCACACTACTTTGGGGTGAAACATGATTATCTATACATTGTACACTTAATAACGTTTGAGACTTGTAAGCACATGCAATTCATCTTATTATTATGTCATGGTTATTTGTGTATTGTAAGTGTTTATATGAGATACATAGTTTTGTTTACAATCATTAACTATTGCTAGCCTGGCAACGTCTTAGATCTTTGGGCCTGACAAGCCTATTTGGTGCTAAAGTCGATGTATTGCCGACTCCTAGGAGCCGTATGCTTGTGCACTAGGGAACCAAATACACTTAGCCAATCTTTTATACTTGTAATCAAGTCGAGGTTTGATTGTAACGTTATGTGTTCTATAACCTTACTAGCTTATAACCTATGACATGAATTGCTACTTGTAACCTTTTTCTTATTATGTATGAAAACCTTGGAAACTCACAACTATTTTAGTTGACTCTTATTTTTATCATGTTTCAGGTCAACCTCAAGTTTAAAGTGAACCTTTTGAAGCGTGCTATAATCTAGGACTTGGACCTAGATAATGAAATAAAAAGTTACATTATATTATGTTATGTTGAACTTATTTCTTGTATAAGACTTACGATTGTAATTTTTCCATTTCATGACTTATGATAATAATATTTACAATTTAATATAGCGTTATGTGGCTGTGAACAATCTTAACCCTCACATCTCGACGTTTTCCGCCGTCAAGGTTGGGGTGTTGCAAGGAACTTTCTCCCCTCAACTTCCTTTTTCTCTCTCTCTCTCCTCCTTAATCTCCTCAGATGTCATCTTTCTTTTCCCTTTGTCACTCACAGACCTTTGTGACTTAGGGTGGAGAGAGGTTTGGCCTTCATTGCTTGATGTAGCTTCTGAGCTCTGGCCAGAGAGAGGTTGAGAAGCACCTTCACTTGCAGGTGTCTCAAAAAGGGTATGGATCACTACAACAGTTGATATTAATGGGACATGACTCTTAGATTCTGCCATTAGGCCTTCAGTCAAGGTTTCCCCAATGAAACTAATCTTAGGGTATGCCTCAACATCCAGTTGACCAATGGCATAGCCTGATTGCCTTAGTCTTCTTCTAAAGTTGAACTCTACAATGATCCTGTCTTGGATTCTTTGAGCCATTTTGTCATTTTGTCTTGATTGGCTTGGATTGACAAGTGGCATTATGAATAGATCTATACTTTCGTAGAAGTTCACGGTGTGAAAGTTGAAGATCTTTTGTTGCCCTTGAACTCTAAGAATGATGAGGGCTTTTCTGTTGCTGTCATACCTCCACCCAATGATGTGATTTGAAGATGGTAGAGATGACATAGCCCTTGGTATCCCTTCCTCAAACAGACTCTGTATTAAGGAGTCTATGGATTCCATATCAATATGAACTTGAGGAAGTTACTGAGTAGGCACAATTGCAAGTGAGGATGGTGAGTCTTCAATGTCCATACTCTCTGAAGAACTCCCAGGTTCTGTGATAGTGATGACTTTCTCCCCTTTTTTTTGTAGCATCACCCACTTGCATAGGTGAGCTAGGAGTTAGGTCAATCACATCCACAGTTCTTGTGTTCCTGGTTGAGCTCTTTTTAAAGGTCTCCCAACTAGTTTGTCCTTAAGATATGAAATCTCAAGTTGCTGATCATTAACCCTGTTTTGCAAGGTAGTCACTTGAGATTCAAGGTGACTAACCTTGGAGACTAAATAGGTGCATATTGTAGACAGTTGTTTGCACCTTTAGTCTTAGATTCCCCTCATCTTGATTAGAAGAATCATTGGGGGATGAGATGATTGGAGCAGAGTCATCTCTCTTATCACCAGCTTCAGGTTCTTGGCTACTAGTTTTTCTCTGCTCATTGACAGCCTCAGTTGAGAAGTCAGTGGGCTGAGTTGCCATGGTTGAGGTCTTAATGATGTAATCACTTTCAAAGTGAGAGCCTCTTCCATATGGACATCCTGAACATGTGCAGAAGTGTCCACCTCAGTTGTAGGTGACTGATGTGGGATAGAAGTAGGAGACTTAGGAGCATTCATCTCTCTTTGAGTAGGGGAAAAGAAGAGAGAATCATGATACTCACTGAAACCTAGATCTTCACTAGTATAGAAGTCAAGGTAGGGAATTGGTTGATTGAGATCTAAAGGCTGGGGATGGTAACTATCCCCTGAAGGTTGATCACCTGAGTGTTGAGATTCAGAGTGATGGCTTAAGGCAGTTTGGCTTATGAGCTCATCGGGCTGAGCATGAGGAACCTCAAAACTAATCATAAAAGGAATTGGAGTGGCTTGCTCCTTAGGAGAAGTAGGAGCTCCATTGTCCACGTCTTCATGTGTGGTAAGTATATGGGGCCCTCCACAGACTGATTAGTCTGAGTAGGAGTTCATTTATGTTTTCTTTGGTAGGTGAGGGTGATTTGTAGCTGTTTAGGTGGTAGGAAAGTAGAAGGTGTGGGTTCAACACTAGCTGGGGCTGCTAGGTTGTCACCTTGAGCAATGAGCTCTAACATTTTTGGGACCAGGGCTGTTTCTACCCTAGAGAAGCCAACAGTGGGCTTTCTTATTATTTTAAAGATGTTGAACTTCATCTGTCCCAATTTAAGAATATTACATGTTCCCCTTAACTGTGAGCCCAATTCATAGTTAAAATGTATTGAACATATCTAGAGAACACGTAATACTCTAAGGATTCCAAGTTTGCAAGCAAATTAGTGTAAACAAACTGAGAATACCTGAACTTGACTCCCTGAACCATCCCATGGACTATGAAGAAGAGATCCTCAGGAATTTGGTCCCATCCACCATGCTTGTTTGATAAGCTGTGGATAACCACATGAAGTAGGAATTTCCATTTGGATAAGACCTTCCCTTTCCTGAAGGTCTTGATAGAATAGTCTCCCTCATATCCCATCTGCACAAAGGACTGGTTAATAGCTTCCTTGGGAAAGAACATCACCTTCTTCATTATCCAGCTAAAGATGCATGTTGATGATGGCCGGAGTGATGAAGACTGTTCTCCCCTACACTGTGGCAGACAGTGCCTTCTCCCTGTCCATTATGACCTCTTGGCAGGTCTTCTAGAATTCTAGCAGTTGATCCTCATAAAGAAGAGGATCAATGGTTAGGGAGGTGGAATAGTTTGATAGAGCTAAGAAACGGCAAACCTCTGAGAAATGTGGATCTTTCTTAGAGTTTAACAGAGCAACTTGATTATGTTATATGTGTAACTACATAGTAAAGTTCGGATCATTTCTGTGAAGAGGGTTGGCCATTTTGAGGTAGCTTAGGGATGAAGAAAGAAGGAAGAAAGAAATTTCAGAGAAAAATTTGGGGTTTTTGGGTCAGGAGGAAGAAGGAGATGATAGAAAGAGGGGGAAATCATTGGGTTTATATGTGAAAAAGGATTTCAGATAAATTTTAATTAAATAGGATAAACTTTAAAATCCGGATGTCGGTCCCACCTCTAAAAAAGTAGTTACTTTTGCTCAAAATGTAGTTTTCTTGGAAGTCAAAAAGCTTCTGAAGGTAAATTATCTTCGGAAGTTTTAATGAAAAAGCTTCCGAAGCTAAAATGACTTCGGAAGATTTTCCTAAGAGTTGTGAAAATTTAAGAGTTGTGAAAATTTTGCTTCGGAACAAAATTTAAGACTTGAATGTGTTGTTCAGAAGAACAAAGCTTCCGAGAGTTAATTTGCTTCGAAAGAAAATGGTTCTTGGAAACATATAAGTGTCTGAGACAAGTATTTAAGCTTCGGAAGATATTTCAGAAATTTCTTCCGAAGGTAAATTTCTTAGACAGTTATTTGTTTTGAAGACATGATTTTCTTCCGAAGATAAAGACATATCTTCCGAAGGATCAAAAATTTTCAAAAATCTAAGGAGAGTCTTCAAAAATATTTTCATCCAAAGAAAACAAGAGCTTATAAGAGTGATGAACTAGACAACTTAGGTCACACAAATTTTAAGAAATAATAAGAATTAGTTTTAAGAAAAAACCTACTCAAAATTTATCATCCCAATAGCTGATATTAGGTATTTAAATCTCTGTTCATCAAAAGCTTTTATAAACTGATCAGCATATTGTTCATTTGTGTGAACTTTGACTAGTTTAATTAATCCCTTTTCATAATTATCTCTTATTAAATGATACCTGATGTTGATGTGTTTAGTCCTTAAGTGCTGCATAGGATTCTCTATGATAGAAATAGCATTGTTGTTGTCTATGTGAATGGGAGTCTCCTTGAAGTTTAACCCATAGTCCAGTATCTGATTTTGAATCCAAAGCACTTAAGCACAGCAGCTTACAGCAGCAATGTATTCAACTTCAGCAGTTGATGCAGAGACACAGGATTGTATCTTGCATTGCCATGAGACAACCCTTCCACCAAGAAATTGACATCCCCAAGATGTAGACTTTGCAGTCATGTTGCAACCACCATAATCACTATCTTTATATGCATACGGATTGAAGTCAGAATTCTTAGGATACCACAGACCAAGTGTTGAAGCACCTTTGAGGTATCTTAGAATCCTCTTGACAGTGATAAGGTGAGGCATCTTAGGGTTGGCTTGATATCTTGCACAAATACATGTAGCAAACATGATATCCGTCCTGCTAGCTATAAGATACATAAGAGACCTAATCATAGACCTATAAAGGTGTTCATCCACACACTCCCCCTCAAGATCAGGTCCAAGGGAGTGGTTTCTTGCTATGGGTGTCTTAGCAATCTTACAATCAGTCATGTTGAACCTCTTGAGTATGTCTTGAACATACTTTGACTGACTAATGAAGATGCCATCTTCAACTTGCTTTACTTGAATTCCTAGAAAGAATTTGAGTTCCCCTATGGCACTCATTTCAAATTTGTCCTTCATCAGCTTCTCAAAGTCTTTGCAGAGCCTTGGATTAGTTGAACCAAAGATGATGTCATCTACATATACTTGAACTAGAATCAAGTCATTCCCCTGTCCTTTGATGAAGAGAGTTCCATCTATAGTACCCATCCTGTATCATGTTTGCAGAGATACTGAGATAGAGTCTTATACCACTTCCTGGGTGCCTAATGCAGCCCATAAAGAGCTTTGTCAAACTTGCAGACATAATCTGGATTATTAGGATCTGCAAAACCAGGTGGTTGTTTGACATACACCTCTTCATCAATCACCCCATACAGAAAAGCACACTTTACATCAAGTTGATAGACCTTGAAGTTCTTGGATGCAGCAAATGCCAGGAATATCCTCACAGCTTCCAATCTTGCTACAGGAGCAAAGACATCAGTGTAGTCAATCCCTTCTTCTTGTGTGTACCCTTGAACAACTAGTCTAGATTTTTTCTTGATGATAATACCTCTATCATCCTTCTTGTTCCTAAACACCCATTTGGTTCCAATCATAGTCTTCCTATGAGGAGAGGACATAGGTTCCAAACTTTCTACCTTTGGAATTGAAGCAAATCCTGTTGCATAGCTTTAACCCAACTCCATCCTTAGAGCCTCATCAATTTTCTTTGGCTCTATCTGGGATAAGAAACAAGAGTGAAGACAAACATTTGCTTCATGGGTTTGTCCTTTTGATCTTACCCCTGTGACAACATCTCCAATGATGTTTGTGGTAGGGTGAGACTTGTGGATCCTTAGCTGATGGATCACAGTAAGTTGTTGAGAGAGATCTAAATTAGAGAAATTAGATCTAGCATATATGTTTCTCCCACTACATCAACACACTTATCAAGAGAAACTTGATCCAATAAGTGTGTGACATCATTGATGTTGTCATCTATGGAGTGGTTATCAGCATCAAGAAATTCCTGATCAGTGTCACCACCTCCATTATTTTCTTCTACATCTGATGCATCTTATCTGGTTGTGGAGCCTCTGAGCTGGAATTTGAAGGTATCCCAGATGTATCAGCTGAGTTTGTCATTGTAGTGCTAATAGAAACCTCATTTGTAGAAGTAGTTCCAACTGGAGCTGAAGATGTATTACATGAAGGTCTTCTTAGCTCAAATCTTGGATCCGGATCACCTGTATTTAAGTTTTCTACAGATCCTGAAACAGTCTCACAAGATTTGTTAAAACAGTTGGTAACTAAATCAATATCAAACAGCCAATCAGGACCAGAACCAGCTACACGAGATGTGTGTTCATTGAAAGTCACAGTGGCTGATTCCTCAACAATTCTAGTTCTGAGATTGTATACTCTATAAGCTTTAGCTTGGGAAGAGTATCCAATAAAGTGTCCATCATCTGATTTCTCAGCAAATTTGGCAATTTGATCTTTGGTATTCAAGATGGTGCAAGGACATCCAAATGACCTGAGAAAATCAATGAAAGTTTCCTCTTGTGCCAAGTTCATAAGGAGTCTTACCATGAGTCTTAACCACTAAAACTCTATTCTGCACATAGCAGGCAGTGTTGACTGCCTCTGCGCAAAAGGTGATGGGCAGTTTAGAGTCAGGCAGCATGGTTCTTGCAGCTTCAATAAGTGTCATGTTTCTACTCTCAGCAACACCATTTTGTTGAGGAGTCCTAGGGGCACTATATTGTCTTGTAATACCCTTTTCATCACAAAATGTTTCAAGGATTTGGTTCTTGAATTCAGTTCCTTCATCACATCTTATGATTTTGACTTTGTGATCAAATTGATTCTCAATCTTTAGGATGAAATTCTTTAGAATCTCAGGAGTCTCATCCTTAGTTCTAAGGAAGAAGACCCAAGTGAATCTTGTAAAGTCATCTGTGATCACTAAAAGATAAGAGGTCCTTCCTAGACTCATTACTCTAGTGGAGCCAAAGAGATCCATATGTAACAAGTGTAGGGGTGTAGTGATGGAGTTTTTTCCTTAGGCTTGTGAGATACCTTATGTTGCTTCCTTTCAGGCATGCAACACAATGATCATCACTTGTAAACTCTTTCTTTGGCATTCCAATTACCAAATCATTCTTAATAAGCTTATTCATGTTTTTAATGTTTACATGGCACATTCTTTTATGCCATAGGAAAGACTCATCACTATTGGCTTTAGACAGAAAGCATGAAACTTCTCTAGAGGGAGAGGTTTCTTGCAAGTCCATCTTGTACATGTTTCCTTTCTTGGGGGCTTTAAGCAGGATATGCTCATGAGGAATGACCACCCCAGGCTTGAGAACAATGCACTCATGCTCAGTAAAGAGCATGTTATGACATTGATCACAAAATTAGGATACACTCAGAAGATTGTACCCAAGCTCCTTGACAAAGTTTACCTTTTCAATGTTGAGCTTACCATTTATGAACTTGCCCCTTCCAGAAATGTAACCACCTTCATCTCCTCCAAAAGCAACTGATCCTCCATCAATCCTTTCAAAGTTCTGGAGTAGTGACCTATTGCCTATCATGTGCCTAGAACAGCCACTGTCAATGATCCAGACATTTTTGTTTGTCTTGAGCTCTCCCTGCACAAAGAAAATTATTAGTTACATTTGGAAACCCAAGCCTTATTTGTCTTGGGCTCACTAAGAGAAACAGAAGGTAATGCAACAGTAATAGATCCTATGGTTGTGCTTGGAGGATATTGAGTTGTTGTTGATGGAGAATCTTCAGTCACTTGGTCTTTCTTAGACTTCCACACCACCTTTGGAAGCTTGGACTTGACCTTCAATATTTCGAAAGCTTTTGAGACTTTGGAAGTTTTGATGATTGGACCTTCGGAAGATTCTACAGACACTGCAGCAGACTTCAGTGCTTCGGGAGTATTCCTTCCTTTC
The DNA here is from genome assembly GCA_025506515.1 of Flaveria trinervia. NCBI lineage: Eukaryota > Viridiplantae > Streptophyta > Magnoliopsida > Asterales > Asteraceae > Flaveria > Flaveria trinervia. The sequence continues at coordinate 68,858,768 of CM046449.1, forward strand.
GAGACCAACTTTTCTTTCGAAGGCAATTTTCCACTTGCCTTCTTCTTAGTTTTGGAGCTTCTGAAGGAAACAGGTTTTCCTTCCGAAGCTTGAATCTTCTTGGAAATCTTGGAAGTCCTTGTCTTGGTCATATGAAGAGTACCTTTAGGATTGTATGGACAATCCTTAGCAAGATGTGCTGTACTTTCACACATGACACACTCCATTTTCTTCTTCCCAAGAGCCTTCTGCTGGGAACAAGACTGACTTTGGTCACATCCCTTCTCCACCCTCATCTTTGCAGATGCTGAGACAGTCCTTTTGGGCTTAGGACTGTTCTTGGAGTTAGATGGTCCAGACTATGTAGCAGTGGTACACAGCAGATCAGCTTTCTTCTTGGTACTGAGATGATTTGAACATGAACCGAACTCATAGCAGGAGAGTTTAGGTTGATGTCTTCAGTCTTTACTACTTCAAACCCTGCAAAGATAAAAACTTGTTTCTGCTTAGAGTTAAAAGTAGCCTTGATTTCTTGAGCCTTCCTAGCTTTTCTTTTGCTCTTTCTGATCAAGTTCTTTCCCATTGACTTGGTCATCACAGTTTTCTTCTCCTCAGAAGGGCAGTGACCCTTCTTAGAATCCTCTTCTTCACTCTTCTCAAAGAGATTATTCATTATCACTTCTTCATCCTCTTCACTTAAAGGATCTATGAGAGGAAGCTTATCTTCACAAGTTTCACACCTAGGTGATCTTACAGGCAAGATTGTGTGTGGAGGAGCTATCTCATTGATCCTAGTCCCTGCTTGTTTTGATAGCACACTTTGTTGTGCAGGGATGAGGATATCATGTTCTTGAAGGTCTTTTCTTCAAGAACACACTTTTCTGCCCTGGCTTTGCTGATCACAAGCTCAGCCTGGCATTTAGTCAGGTTAGTTATGAGATCTTTGATCTGAGTCATAAAATTTGTATGCTCATGTTTTAGAACTGAAATAGTTTTCTTTAAGTCCTCTATCTTCAGTTTATAATCATTTTCAAACTTTCTAAAATCAGCTTTTAAGATGTTTAAGGACTCAAGATCAGATCTCATTTCTAAGTTGTAGGACCTGTATCTATTAACTTTAGCAATGCATTTAGGGGTACAGAGATGTTTCAATACCTTGGCTTCATCATGATCTACCATCAGTGCTTGGTTTGGAGAAGCATCTTCCACCTGAAAGCTCCAGTCAAAGCCTCCATCTTCAACAGCAACAGCATCCTGCTGCTTTGGCTTCTCATTTTGGGAAGCTTTATCAGTGTAGTTTGATCTAGATTGTGCTTGGACACCATTTTTTCTTGGTGCCTTACACTCCCTGGCAAAGTGGCCCATCAAGTTACAGTTGTAACACTTGACTTTGCTTTTATCCAGCCCAAACTTTCCACTGGTTGTATTGCTTGGAAACTTCTTCCAGTCCGCGTGTAAAATTTCTTGGCTCTGTGAGTGAGAAGAGCCATCTGCTGGACTATCTCCATGTACTCCAGATCATCTTGATGGATACAGTCCAGGTCTTCAAGGGTGAAAAGAAAGCTGCCACAACTTTCATCAAAAGACACAAAGACTTAAGAAGAACTTGTCTCTTGGAATGGGCTTCCTTGAGTGTAGTTCTCCCTTGGTGTCTCAAGGAAGGTGATGAAAGGACCCTTTAGTGAGTTGAGAGGGTAGCATATGAGATGATGTTGGGGTTCTATGCTATCCCTTTCAACCACATGAAGGGCTGAACCCATTTGATTGTTGGAGTTGCTAGATGAACCTTGCATGTTCATCTCCATCTAGTAGCCACTAAGAATCCCATATAACTCTGTCAGGGTGAGAGTTTTCAGGTTCTCAATCCTCTGGATAACCACACAGTAGTGTGTCCATTGCCTAGGAAGTGAGGACATGAACTTCCTTACAATGTCTCTGTTCTCAAGAGCAACTCCTCCATCCACTAGGGTATCCACAATCTCAACATGCCTGAAGTATTGCTGAGTCATGGTTTCACCTGCTTTGAAGGTGAAGTTTTCAAACTGCTGCTTCAGGAGATCCTTATTCTTGTTCTCCTTTGCTTCAGAGGAACCCTCATTGTTAAAGTTAACAGAGGATGTCATGGCCTTCCGGTCAATCTTTACTCTCTTTCTATCTTCATCTCAGTAGTCTATCACAGCCTTAAGAATCATACCACCACCAGTAGCAGAAGGGGTGTATGGTATGTAAGGTCCATTCTTAATAGACTCCCGCATTCTTGAGTTTAGAGACCTGACGAAACCTTCCATTCTTAACCACCAGGTATCGAAGTCTTCAAGAGTGATCAGTGGGGACTTGTTCATGGTTCTAATTTTCATATCAGTTTTGAAATGGCTGCCATTAGAAAAAGTTAGTATTTGTGTGTGTGAGGGATCTAAAGATGGTGAGATCTAATATCAAGAGCCTAGAGTGCTCTAATACCAATGCAGGACCGGTGAAGGGGGTCACTTACAACACAACAACACAAAGAGGAGAATAAACTAAACTTAATCAAACAGTGAACTAGATTGACCATAATGATGATACTAAGAATATAAGTAAGTAAGTATGAGACAGAACAAGAGAACAAGATACACAAGTATACGGTTTTCAATATTGCAATATATTGCTTTCTCAAGTTCTATTACAAGTGTTACAAAGCATTAAAGAAAGTTACAAGAACCTGAGATACTTATACTACATCTTATAGCCAGCCATACTTTGAAGGCTAGTCGGATACAATTGACTAGACAGAAAACAAAATCAATTGTAGAGTCACAAGGCAGATTGCCTTTTGACTAGTGATTATGACATGCCATAGCTGACATCCTTATCTATTACAAAAAGGATAAAGTACATGAAATAGAAAGTTACAGACTCAAAACCTCAATGTACAGTTACCAAAAGCATGTACCTTCTCACCAACTCATGTAAGTTGGTGACTTTACATAGTTGCAGCGGAAAGGGGTTCAGCTCTATGGAAAAGTACATCAGATAAAACATGTTGTTAAAAGTCTTCAGAAGAAATCTGTCTTCAATGTTAAGCTTCAGAAGACTTTGTCTATTGAAGCTTCGGAAGACTTCATCTTTGGCTTTGGAAGATATTGGTCTTGACTTCGAAAGATTTCATACTTAGAATATTTCTGTTGCATGTGTGAAACTTCCGCAACATTCTTTTTCAGTGTACTTGTGCAGCATGCTGGAGAGACTTTGGGTGTTTGGGTTGCATCAGCCTCTTCATAAAATCTCTACAGATGTATCACGCCCTGATAACTTCGTACGCTTCGCACAACAATTACACTTTGTATAGTAACTAGCTCCTAACATCCTACTTATTTCAAAATCAGTCTAGGTTTTGTCTTATCTCTCATTTCATTAATTAAGTCAATTTAAAATAAAGAAAAAGAATATAACTTAAATGTCAAATTTGTTACCAATAATGCTTGGGCTAAGTGGTTAGGTAAGAAATGCAAGAAAATTAAAAATGCAGATGTCATAGGTCTGAATCTCACTATAAATAAAAATGCTTAAATTAGGGAGATTTATCAGTTGTGTGTTTTCTCCCTTAGCTAGTATTATACTCCGTTAAGCTTGATGAAACTCTTGTGAAAATGTAGTCAAGGTTCTAGAAGATTTCAAACCGTAATTCTAGCCCAATGGTTAAGGTAAACATGTTTTCAAAATTTTATTTGCATGCTATGTCTATCTGCATAAATATTTATAAAATAATTTCAAGCATGTTTATGAAAAGTCTATTTATAAACATTTATATTATCATAAAACTAGCATGTGACAATATTAAAAATATTAAGCAAGAGTTTAAACTACTATGGCAAGATATACTTATGGCTCTTACATATTGTATGTTACACCCATAAAAACATGTGAAGTTTTGATAGTTAGACTTTGTGGCTCTTACCTATTGTAAGTTTCGATAGTTAGACTTTGTGGCTCTTACCTATTGTATGTTACAATTCAAAGTCTAGTATTTTTTTTGTTTGAAAGCAATGTAAAATATTAAGGATTTGACATATTTAATTTTGAAATATATGAATATTTGAAACTTAGCCGCTAGTGTTCGTACGCCTCACGTATGAGATTGATTATTTCATTATAATGATCAATTGATAGAATTGATCATGAAGTATTTTGTAAGGATGATAATCATAAAGTATTTTAAAACTACTTTTGTTGATTTTGATAAACTATGGTAAACTTTAAAATACATAATTGGGACCCAATATATATATATGATACTAACTAATCCGGTTCACATGCTTGGAGCATCGTAAATACGAGATGTGACATCTATTGGTATCTAAACCATAGGTTTTAGTGAATTAGGTATTGATTATATTAAGAATACCTTTAAGAAAAATACATATAGGCAATCATCCATGAAAAATTGCCTCTTAGATTTAAGATTTATGATATTATTAAATGTTACAGGATGTATAAATAATCATAACAACAAGTATGGTCACTACTTTGCCACTTTTGATGTCCCTTTTTGTATAGAAATTTCCAACTAAGATCTCCAGCAATGATAGGACTAGGAATTTCAAAGTCACGGCATAAGGATATTAGATCTATAATCTCCGATGCATCATAGTTTTCCGTACCAATACCTTACAAATAAGGTTTAAGCATGCTGTGAAAACCAAGAACCAGAGTTGTAACTACTTAGGAATTATTCAAAATGCCTAAAGACAAAGATTTAAAGAAGATGGATGAAGAAATCAATAAGGAGGAAGAAGATCTAGAATAACCTGAGAAGCAGAAAGAAAATTCACCCTTATTATATGAGTTCGACATTAAACAAGGAAGTTATTTCACTAATAGGAATGAAGCCCGGCCGAAGAACAGTGTGTATTAGGATATTGTGATGGGAAGAAAAGAGCATCCACCCCACCATGATTACATTATTATCATCCTATATTTATACGAGTATTTGGATAGGTCTTTTTGTGAGACCGATGAAATCAAGAAAAAGTACATCGAGGTTGTGGTAAGAAATCGGGAGTTAGGCATCAAGGTTCAGACACTAGGTGACCAAGTGAAAAACTTAGGATGCTAATGATGAGGTTCTTAAGACGATAGCATGGGAAGGAAGCAGACATAGGAAGTAACAAAGGAATAAACCTATGTGTTGTAGGTGTCGGTTGTTTGTTAATTAGTAAATTAAAATTGTTTGATGTAGTTGTTAGTTAGTTAAGTTACTTTGTGGAGATGGTTTGTGGTGTCTGGTTGTTGGTACAATTGGTTAGAGATGGTTGTTTGAATTAGGGTTATAATAGTTGTTTACAATGATTACCGATGAGTGTAATGGTTGTTGGTAAAGGTACTTAGCACGTTAAGTCCATGGTGGTTAGCTTGTGATAGTCTGATGGAGTACTAGAAATGGTTAGTTAGAGTAAATTACCATTTGCATCTCTAACGTTTGTTCATTTTAACCACTTGCATCCCTACGGTTTCAAAATTGTCATCCGGCCCCTGACGTTTCATGTTATCTTCATTTGAGTCTATACGTTTATTTTTATCTCCATTTGAGTTCAAATAAGTAACACTGTTAAGATTTCTATTAAATTATTATTAAAAAGACGAAATTACCCTTAATATTATATAATAACATAAAAAAAACCTTGTGGGTCCCATTCATCGACATCATCTTCTTCAAATCCCCATCACTACAACCACCCCTATCACTACCACCATAACCACCTGGTCATCACCATGACAACTGCCTATCACACCACCACCACAACAGCCCATCACCACCACCACAACCATTATCACCACCACAGTAGCCCGAGATCAATCACTCTGGCTTTCCCTACAATGGACGTTTTGCTAAAGTTTTGGTGAATCTCCGGCGCCCGAGATCCACCGACCTCCGGCGACTTCGATTCCTCTGCCGATGACGAAGACTCGTTCTTCGATCTCGTGCTCACCAACGACTACAGTTACACCACCTCTCCCAATGTCGTCGATGATTTGAACTCAAGTTTCAGGTTTTCGTCACCAGATGAGGCCTATATGAAGAAGAACAGGTGTGATTTGGCTTTGATTCACTGAAGGGTTGCTATTCGCCTCAATTGCCGATGCGGTTGCTGATGCTAGGGTTTTGAAGAGGAGTAAAGAGAAATCGAGGCTATCAGAGAAATGCACCACATTGCCGTCGTCTTCGGCGATGTCAGTTTCTCACCGAGAAAAGAAGAGAAGAAAACCTCTGGCGGTGGCGGTGGTGGTGGTACGATGTTCAGAGAGGTTCGTAAGCGGTTAGGGAAAAGCCGATCGGCGTCAGTGATTTTGCAAACAACGGCAAGAAAAGCGATGATTCGGCGACAGCGATGGTGGTGCGGCGACGGCGGTGGTGCGATGACGAAGGTGGTTGCGGTGGTAGTGGTGGACTGGTGGTGGTAGTGGTGGACTGGTGGTGGATATAAAGAGGGAGAAGATGGAGATAGTATAAAAGGGATGGGGTGTGGATGGGTGAATTTTTTAATAAATAAGGGTATTTTTGTCATTTCACTAAAACTAACGGAAAAATCTAATATCGTTAGTGTATTGGACTCAAATGGAAATAAAAATGAAACGTCAGGGGCCGGAAAACAATTTTGAAACTGTAGAGATGCAAGTGGTTAAAATAAACACACGGCAGGGATGCAAATGGTAATTTACTCTAATTGTTAATTAGTGTTGGTCATGTTAATGGTTGCAATGGTTTGAATAACAAATGTAATCTTCGTATGGAAACTTTATGATATAAATAATATCATCTATTTTATGTTAAAAGTTCCATGATTTAAACTTAAACTTCTTTTAGATTTTGAAAATGTAGAATATCAAAGCAAATCAGTAATATCAGACCCTTCGTGAATACGAGGAGAACTAGTAAAAAGAACAATGAGAAAGGTATCATTGAGCCTATTATTCATAAGAAACTAGTTCTCCGTAAAGAGGATGTTAAAAAAATGATTGATGAAGGAATTTTGTAAGCAATACCAAAATTTTAAATGTCTTGGAGAAAAGAGATAATTCTAGACAAAGAAAAGAGTATTCTGGAAAAATACAAAATGATAAGGATCAGTAAAGTTCAAATGATCAGATTTAGAAGCCCTAGAAACAAAAAGGGAAAAGGTAACATGAATGTTGTAGCTATGAAACTTTTCAAGCTTGTAAACCGCTTGAGTTTTTAGACAAGGATAGCGGGGTAACAGCAATCCGTGGTTAGAAAAATTGGAGTTTGTTTTAGCTATCAGTAAGTGTATTGAAGATAATAAAGCTTTTTATGTTACAAATTCATCCAAAGATAAGGCCATTGAATGGTGAAAAGGAGTGGTTAAGATAAAAGAAAGAGATACATTCTTTGTCATGGAAAGACTTCTTAGATCATATGATTCAAGAAATCTGTACACTATAATAATTTATTATAAAATTAATTTACATCCAAACCGAAATGAAAAGAAAATTAATAAATAAATTTTGTTTCGTAAAAGGAAATATAAGACTTTTCTATTTTAATATCAAAACTAAACATTTCGGAAGAAATAAAAATAAACATTTCTAGACAGCTAAATAAGGTCATATTCAAAAACTATTTCTAAAAGTATATACATATTCTCTCTTAAAGAATTGAAAAAAAAAACATTTAAATATTCTTGTTAAAAAGAAAAATACTACATAAAAGATAAAGAACAAATCTAGAAAAAACACTTGTTAAAAAAAAGTAAATTGGATTCCAATAATCCAAACTACTAGTCATTGGCCAATAATAATTCATACTATTGATTTGGCTGGTAATAATACCAAGTGTTACTTTTGTTACCAACAAAAATCTCATTAGCATAATTATCAATATTTACGCTTGATTTGCACTCGATTTCGTTCATAATAATGATTATGAATGAAATGAAAAAACATATTACGTAAATCAAGCCTAAAATAAATACAATTTGAATATAAATGTATGATAATTATATTATTGGTAACAAAAGTTAAAGTTAGGATTATTGCTGGTCAAAATAATAGTATGGATTATTACCGGTCAGTTAGTAATAGTTTGGATTATTAAAATCTAATTTACCAAACAAGAAATATAATAGGAAAGAAAACTAAAATAATAAGGATTGAACTTAAGCCTCTAGAAGAAAGTTTAAAGAGGATCACCGCTCCAAAAGGATTTTTTTTCTTTTCCTTGTCATGTAAATTATTCTTGAGGTGTCATCACCAAAAATTTTATGGGGCCAACAAGATTTTTGTTGTTTAAACACTACATAAAAGAATATAATTTATTTGGTTACTTGACCCATACCAGGAACTTAGTTCCGCCTATGGGGCTGCAGAAATCTCGACGCTCAGGATTTGATGTATACAGTTTTATTCTATAATTTATGATAGATATTATTTTTTATGACTTGAACCTGTTATCTTAAAATTATAATAAAAAAACATTACGAGTTACTTTAATTTCCATCTTGTAGATATGGAACTTCTTTTTTAGCCACCAAATATAGAACCTCAATTTTAAGACTCATTTTTGGTAGCCACTTGCTTGTAAACCTCCATGACACAATGTTGATTTTATTTTGAATAATATCATTCCACCTAATTTGATTCATGCATGCACCCTACATCATGACATCAATCATTATATGTCATGTTATGTAAACGAGGCATGTTATATCAATACCCTTTAAGATATCTGCACACCCTTCTTATGGTGCGTAAGAGCTCTTACTGGTCGTAAGGCTTGCTATACATCATATCAGTTATTTAATTATCTTACGGGCCGTAAAGTTTTTTACGACCACTATTTTCACGACCCGTAATGTTTTACGGGCCGTGAGAAATCAAGTTAACGGGCCGTAATGTTTGTCAAAAAATTTTTTTTACATGATGTAATATTCCTCGATTACGGTGTAATTTTGTATTTAATACATTATTTGACGTAATTTAATATTCCTCAATTACTATGTATTTTGTATTTATTACATTATTTGATACGATGTAATATTCATCGATAATATTTGAGTCGACGTAATATTCTTTGTAAGACACATATAAATCATCAAATTTTAATTCATTTTATATCGATAAGTTTAATATTTGTATACATTTTATTAACGATATCAATTTGGGATAGCAAATATTTATTTGGTTCTGATCCTAACTATTACCCCGTCGAGGGTTATAGTTATTACGATGACGAGGGTGGTAACCTTGGTGAACAGTTGGTGATAATGTTGGAAGTTTCGGCGGTAACTACGGCGGTAATGACGGTGATGACGGCGACAATGGAGGTGATAGTAGCGGAGATGAGTACGGGGATGGTTCTGAAAAAAAGGGTTATACGACACGAATCATACGTAATTCATATGTTTTTTAAGTTATTTGATATTAAATAATTATTAAGTTTTGTTATTTGATAATAACTAATTATATTATTTAATATTATTAGGTTTTTTCATCTCGTGAAGATTGGTTGATTGGGTTAGTAATATAAGTCGTGAAAATGAATATGCTATTGTCACAAAAAGGTCGGGAAAAACATAAGTGGGTCGGCAGTTAAAATATGATTAAAATGTGATCGCGGTGGAGCACCCACTCTTAGAAACACTGGCACCAAAAAACAAATTGTCAGTTTGAATTACAAGGAAAATACCAAATAAAAAATATGGGTGGATCCTAGTTGTTGTAGATGATTCACATAATCATGAAGCCGATGAACACCTCGAGGGGCATACATACCCAATGAGGCTCATTGAAAAAGATATTTGTATGGTAAAGCACTTACATAGAAAAATATTGATCCTCGAAACATTTTAGGCACACTACGGGAGCAAAATCTTAAAAACGTGCCAGCCTTAAGAATGATATATAATGCTCGCACGAAAATAAAAAATTCTAGCAAAATCGGCGAAACTCCGATGCAGGTGTTTTTTACTATACTACAACAAACTAAATATATTTACACACCCCCACATACATGAGCCACAAATACCGTAGACGGGGTTTTTAATACATCCCACATCTCACACTTTATGGCGGGCCTACCCGCATGTATTGATGATAGACACAACGTATAAAACGAACGTCTACAAAATACCATTTGTTCAATTGTTGGTATGACATCAACACTGAATCGTTTTCTGTTGCTCATACATCAATGAAAACAATATTACCGTATCAACTTCCTATAATGCAGGTTATAGATCTCTACTCCCGTCTGTATATTCATTACCATCAACGATCTCATGTATATTAAGTTAAACCACTCAAATGGAAGAATCGTCCAACGATCATTGCCTGAAAACGCTTCTATTCTAGTTATTTCTTCAAATCGCCAGATCATCAGTCTATTTGTTCACGCTCGAATATGTTATAAATAACAATATATATATATATATATATATATATATATATTATATATAGATATATATATATATATATATTAAAACAATTATTTAGGTTAAAACAAATTCTAATTTAAAATCGTACATCTGAACACAAAGTTGTGTTCCAAGAAGCCCTCGCCAAAATGGTATGAATATCTCCACACCCATGTAATATACCCTACATAATTCAGTATCTTTGTTCGTAAAAACTGCATAATATTCCGAGACTGATTTTGTCATTCCACCGGTTATAGTATCAATTGGTTCCGGAATACTTTCAACAACTACACATGAGTTAGAATCAACTTAATTCGCATGTCTTCTATTATTTCTCTGATCTGACATTTTACTTATCTCGATCGATACTATTTCTAAAAAAATTAAGATGTATCTCTCTATATATAGGGTCCTAATAATGAGACACCCCTTTATAAATCGACACCCCACCTACACCGCGTATGGGTCCATACTCGGCGTATAGTTCTCTAACATAAATGCCAAACATTCTGTAACACCCGGATATTTATTATTTTGAAGCCGGTGACGAAAGAAAAGAAAATAAAGTCCAAAAGTCGAGGGACCAAACTCGCCAACGAAGAAAAGTTGGGAAATGTGGTGATATATGTAGGGAGAGGGCAGCCCACTCTCCCCCACCCACATTTCAGTTTCATAAAGAGAAGAAGAGAGAAGAAGAGGAAAAAAAAAGAAAAGTGTCGGTTCGGGTCGGTTCGGGTCGCCAAAATTGTCGTGAAGCAAGCCGAATCGAAGCTCTTGTCGTTGTGCTCGTTTAGGTGAGTTCTAGGACCCCTCTTTTACTTGTTTTCAAACGATTTGGGGCTGGAAAACATCTGAAATCGAGTTTTTCGTATGTGTGTAAGTTGACCCGTTTGTGTATGTGTACGTGTATGTATGATGCGTTTGTGACTTGATTTCTTGCTTGGTGTGCTTGAATAAGGTATGGTATGTATCCCTAAGGTTTAGGATGGTCGATTTAGGCTCAAAATGGGTTTAGATGAGTTTGGAGGCCGAAAACCTCGGCTGCAGTCGGGTTGAATAGCATTCTGCATCAGTTAGGGCTAGGCGACCGACTGGAGGCCGAATGGAGGCCATACGGCCGATTAGGGTGCGATTGGGGTTCATTCGCATGATTAAAGGGCCAGTCGCATGGGGGTCATGCGACTAAAGGTCCATTCGCACGACTGAAGGACTAGTCGCATAGGTGTTCATCCGCATTGACCATTCGCATGACTGGATGTTCATTCGCATAGGTGCTCATCCGTATTAGTTCATTCGTCTGATGTTCAGTCGCATGGAGGCAATGCGACTGAAGGGTGTTCATACGCCCGAATAGGGCTGTTGAACCCGAGGAAAGTGTAGAATGACTTCTGACTTTCGGGGGAAGGTACAGATGTAAGTTTTGATGTAAAGGTTCCCATAAGAGTTTTTAAGATGACGATCGAGGTCTTAGAAAGCATGTTGGGCATGATGAGGGTGATGATGTTGTATGTTATGTATGTATGATGTTGCCTGTATGATGTGATGTTGATGCATGTAACGTTCCTTAGTGTGATGTATAATATCTTTCCTATGGCTTTACCTATTATGATGAATGAACGAAGTATTATGTAACGTAAAGTGAAAGATAAAGAAAGAGGAACCTGATGAATGAATGCATGTATTAATGAACGAATGAAACGTCTTGCACACATCGGATAACGGGTCCTTCTTGGTGATTGACCCTGAATGTAGAACCTCTACCGCTCACCCCTAGTACTGTGGCATACGTTTAGCTGTTCATTTGTTGACTTCGGCCAGTAGCTAAGAATGATGGTCACTCTAGTACCGTGGCATACGTTTAGCTGTTCATTTGTTGACTTCGGCCCGGTAGCTATGACTAACCGGGGTGTAGCACATGGTATTGGTAAGGATGATGTCCGATGCGCAAGTAAGGTAATGAAAGAACGAATGAACGAATGAAGAAGATAATAATGATATTATCTATGTGTACGTACGATGTGTGATCATGTAAAAGTAACGAACGGTTTTATATGAAAGTAAAGTATGTTTTATTTATAAAACTAGAACTCACTCAGCAACGCTGACTTTGATGTGTTTCCAGTTGGCAGATAATGGTTGCTGAGGATGGCACGGGCGACTACTCAGCTCTTTTGGGGATGGCATTCTTTTGATTAATGTTTTTGCATTGTAATGCGAACAAGGTATTTTATAATGAATGTCGTATTAATTTGCAAAATCATTTACATGGAAATGAAAGTTTGTTTTAGTTTTCCGCTGCGATTTAAGAAATCAAATGTAATTATACGTTTTATGTGCGATGAGAACAGCTGTAAGCGTCCGGGAACGGGGCCTTACAAGTTGGTATCAGAGCCAAAGTTTAAGTGAAATGGGTAAATTTTCAAAATAAACCTAATCTTAAACTGAGAATGGGACGGAAGGGGAATGGGATGCCAAACTGAGTAGCTGCGTGCCGTCAGGTATTTTCGTAAAGTTAACGGTTTTATGTGCGCATGGTATGGTTATGTGTTGTATGTAGAAAATACTCATGTAGTCAGGACAGGTAATACTTGGGGTATGAAGAGTAAAGTAAGTGGCTAATCACACTGGCCACTGTAATTAGGGACTTACTATACTTGACATAAAATGAGCTGTTCCCTGAATGATTGTGTTGGTGTTTGAATCTTTCAGTGTGCGTGTGATGGCCGGAGGTAGATCTTCGAAAGCTTCTAGGGGTGGAGGTCACGGTGCTAAACCGCGGCCAAGAGAGGGAGACCCAGAGTTGAGAGGGTGGTTCATGAAGAACCAGAGACCCTTCATCCGGAGGGTGGCGACGAAAGCGCCAATCTAAGAGCCTCGGTAAAGGAGGCTGTTGTAGAAGAAGTCCATCAGGTCATGCAGACGATCTTACCGTCTGTGGTGACTGAAGTTATTAAGGCTATCGAGAAGGGGAAAGAAAAGAAAGAAACAGATCCTCTGGAGAACGGGAACAATAGAGCCGGAACTGGTTCTATCTGATGATGAAGAGAAAGAAGAAGAGCCTGCGCGGAGACGGCACGAGGATGTAATTATGGGCTTTTATGAGATGCAAGCCCCCTACTTTTGATGGGAACGGCACAGCTGCAGCTGCTCACGGTGGGTGAGGGAAATGGAAGTTGTTCTCGATATCAGCGAGTGCCGAGAGGACCAAAAGGTGAAGTTTGCTACCCACTCTTTTGTGGATTCAGCTCTGTGTTGGTGGGATAACATTGTCCAAGCAGAGGGTAATCGGGCGATCGGGAGAATGAAATGGCCCGAGTTGAAGAAGATGGTGATTGAGGAGTTCTGTCCTCATAGAGAAATGGATAAGTTGGAAAGGGAGTTTCTGCAGTTGGAGGCTGGAACCATGACACACCAACAGTATACCACCAAATTTAATGAAATGGCATGGCTTGTGCCTGATCAGGTGACGCCTCTGTCTCGGAAAATCAAGAGGTGCATTCAGGGTTACCGGTGGATGTTCGCCGGCATATGATCGCCGCCCGGCCAAGCACGTTTAGGTCGGCGGTTGATTGGCAGGGAGGCTGTATGACGAGCAGGAGGTGGCGGTGACTGAAGCGAATAAGAAGAAGGGTGGTGGTGATCGGAACTGGAATGGGAAATGGTTTGGTCGAGGTTATGCCCCGATGGGTAATAAAAAGGCACGGGTGGATGAACGTCGTGTGGTCACATCAAGTGCGGGGTCGAAAAGGTGTGGCAAGTGTGGAAGGGAGCACGGCGGGGAATGTAGGTTGGGGTCAACTTGTGCTTCAAGTGTTGGAAGACAGGGCATATGGCGAAGGATTGCCTGTCGGGCAAATGTTTTAACTGTGGGGAACTGGTCATATGAGGAGAGATTGTAAGAAGTCGAGGACTGAGGGTTCGGGGGTGAAGAGACGAGAAGTGATGGGCCGAGGGCGAGCACCAGAGCGTTCACCATGACAAGGAGGAGGCTAGGACGGATCCTGACGTTGTGTCCGGTAAGTTTCTAGTGAACCAGACTTTAGCTTCTGTGTTATTTGATTCTGGTGCTAGTAGGAGTTTTATTTCTGCTGCTTTTGTGCTAAGCTGCTATTAGTAGCAAACGTGTTGATGGCCCTTGATGTAGAAACTGCCATAGGTAAGTTACCAGGATTTCTGAGATGATAGAGAATTGTGATGTGGAACTTGAGGGTCATAAGTTTCCTGTTAGACCGTTTGTGATGACCTGGGTGGTTTCGATTTGTTCTTGGGATGGATTGGTTGGCAGACTTCGAGGCGAACATTGTGTGTCGCAAGAAGATGATTCGGTTGACAGCGCCTGACGGTAGTTTAGTAGCGGTTATGGTGATCGGTTACTATGATTCCGAAGGTGATCTCAATGGCAGTAGCGGGAAATTGTATAAGGCTGGATGTAGCGCCTACTTGGCTTATGTAAAGATGTGGATATACCAACACCACAACTAGCCGATGTACCGGTTGTGTGTTACTTTCCAGACGTGTTCCCAGAAGACTTATCAGGAGTGCCACCTGACAGAGAGATGAATTTCAGATTGATCTGATACCGGGTGCCAACCTGTTGCCAATGCACCATATCGGTTAGCTCCGACGGAGATGAAAGAGTTGATGGAGCAGTTGCAAGAGCTGCTTGATAAGGGTTCATTAGACCGAGTATCTCTCCTTGGGGTGCTCCGGTCCTGTTTGTAAAGAAGAAGGACGGTAGTATGAGGATGTGCATCGACTACCGCGAGCTGAACAAGTTGACGGTGAAGAACCGATACCCCTTACCGAGGATAGATGATTTGTTTGATCAGCTTCAGGGTGCCAGTTGGTTTTCGAATAGATCTTCGGTCTGGCTATCATCAGTTGAGGGTGAAGGAACAAGATATCCCTAAAACAGCTTTCCGCACGCGCTATGGTCATTACGAGTTTCTTGTCATGTCCTTTGGTTGGACCAACGCGCCAGTGCTTTTATGGATCTGATGAACCGTGTGTGTCGGCCTATGTTGGATAAATCAGATTGTGTTTATTGATGATATCCTGATTTATTCGAAGAGCGAGATGGAGCATGCCGGTCACATTCGGGAGGTTCTAGAGACGTTGAGAAGGGAGAAATTGTATCCTAAATTCTCCAAGTGCGCATTCTGGTTGCGCGAAGTTCAGTTTTGTTTCATGTGGTGAATCCTGATGGGATTATGGTGGACCGGCAAAGGTGGAGGCGGTTATGCAATGGAAGTCACCAAAGACGCCATCTGAGATCCGTAGTTTTTGGGCTTGGCGGGCTACTATAGAAGATTCATCCAAGACTTCCCTAAGATTGCTTCTCCACTAACTAAGTTGACCCGAAAGGATGTGAAATTTGTATGGGGTCAGCTCAAGAGAAGGCGTTCGAAGAGCTGAAGGCAAGACTGACTCAAGCTCCTGTTCTGTCATTACCTGATGGAAGCGAAGATCTGGTGGTTTATTCTGATGCTTCCTATTCAGGGTTGGGGTGTGTGTTAATGCAGAGAGGGAAGGTTATAGCCTATGCATCTCGACAGTTAAAGGTTCATGAGGTCAATTATCCTACTCATGACTTGGAGCTAGCAGCCGTGGTCTTTGCGTTGAAGATCGGAGGCACTACCTTTACGGGACGAAGTGCACCATATTCACGGACACAAGAGCTGAAGTACTTCTTCGAGCAGAAGGATCTGAACATGAGGCAGAGACGGTGGTTGGAACTTATAAAGGATTATGATTGTGAGATCCATTACCATCCGGGCAAAGCTAATGTGGTGGCGGATGCCCTTAGCCGAAAAGAGAGGCCCGAGCCGATTCGGGTGAAAGCTTATCAACTAATCATGACCTCTGATGTGATGAAGCAAGTTAAGGAGTTTCAAGAGGAGGCATTGAAAGAAGATCATCTTAACTCGGAAAGAATGAGAGGTCTAGTTGGGGAATTGGGTGAAAACACGCTCGGTGTTAGGACCCGATTTGGTCGTGTGTGGATTCCTCGTTTTGGGGATCTACGAGTGAAGATCATGGATGAAGCTCACAAGACTCAATACTCCATTCATCCTGGTGCCACGAAAATGTACCATGACATGAAGAAAGATTATTGGTGGCCGGGTATGAAGTGTGACGTGGTGGAGTATGTGAGTAAGTGCCTTACTTGCTTACAGGTGAAGGCAGAGCATCAAAAGCCGTATGGGAAGATCCAACCTTTGGATATACCGGAATGGAAGTGGGAGCACATCACCATGGACTTCATTACGAAGCTGCCACGTACTCCGAAAGGGTATGATGCCATATGGGTGATAGTTGATCGTCTGACGAAGAGCGCTCATTTTCTACCGATCCGCGAGACGTATTCATCTGAGAGGTTGGCTGATTTGTTCATCAAGGAAATTGTAGCTCGTCATGGTGTGCCGGTTTCTATTGTGTCTGATCGTGACACTCGGTTTACATCTAAATTTTGCAAGAAATTCCATGACGCTATGGGGACGAGGTTACATATTAGCACGGCTTATCATCCCAGACCGATGGTCAGTCAGAAAGGACCATTCAGACACTGGAAGACATGCTCGGGCGTGTGTGATCGATTTTGGTGGAAGTTGGGATGACCACTTACCGTTAGCCGAATTCTCATACAACAACAGCTATCATGCCAGTATTGGTATGCCACCATATGAGATGCTATACGGTAGGAGATGCAGAACACCGTTTGTTGGGGTGATATTGGTCAGAAGGAATTGGGGAGCGTCGAGGTAATCGAGGCTACGACAGAGAAACTTGAAAAGATTAAAGCCTTCATGAAGGCAGCCAAAGATAGACATAAGTCGTATGCCGATAAGCGACGTAGCCCAATTGAGTTCCAGGTGGGTGACCGGGTTATGTTGAAGGTCTCACCTTGGAAGGGTATTATCAGATTCAGAAAGCGGGGCAAGTTGAGCCCAAGATATATAGGCCCTTTCCGAATCATTGCTCGAGTAGGGAAGGTGGCCTATAGATTGGAGTTGCCAGATGGTTTAAATGGGATTCACCCGACATTCCATGTATCTCATCTGAGAAAGTGTATAGCTGATGAAGACATGATTGTTCCACAGGAGGACATTGAAATAGATGAAAGGCTCAATTATGTGGAGCAACCAGTGGCAATCATCGACCGAAAGGAGAAAAGGCTAAGGAATAAAGTGGTTCCTCTTGTGCGTGTACAGTGGAAGTACAGGAAGGGATCCGAGTCAACGTGGGAGACTGAGGAAGAAATGAGACAGCATTATCCACGTTTTTTCGACGAATAACAGGTTTCGGGGACGAAACCTATTTAAGGGGGGTGGACTTGTAACACCCGGATATTTATTATTTTGAAGCCGGTGACGAAAGAAAAGAAAATAAAGTCCAAAAGTCGAGGGACCAAACTCGCCAACGAAGAAAAGTTGGGAAATGTGGTGATATATGTAGGGAGAGGGCAGCCCACTCTCCCCACACCCACATTTCAGTTTCATAAAGAGAAGAAGAGAGAAAGAAGAGAAAAAGAGGAAAAGTGTCGGTTCGGGTCGGTTCGGGTCGCCAAAATTGTCGTGAAGCAAGCCGAATCGAAGCTCTTGTCGTTGTGCTCGTTTAGGTGAGTTCTAAGACCCCTCTTTTACTTGTTTTCAAACGATTTGGGGCTGGAAAACATCTGAAATCGAGTTTTTCGTATGTGTGTAAGTTGACCCGTTTGTGTATGTGTACGTGTATGTATGATGCGTTTGTGACTTGATTTCTTGCTTGGTTGTGCTTGAATAAGGTTATGGTATGTATCCCTAAGGTTTAGGATGGTCGATTTAGGCTCAAAATGGGTTTAGATGAGTTTGGAGGCCGAAAACCCTCGGCTGCAGTCGGGTTGAACAGCATTCTGCATCAGTTAGGGCTAGGCGACCGACTGGAGGCCGAATGGAGGCCATACGGCCGATTAGGTGCGATTGGGGTTCATTCGCACGATTAAAGGGCCAGTCGCATGGGGTCATGCGACTGAAGGTCCATTCGCACGACTGAAGGACCAATCGCATAGGTGTTCATCCGCATTGACCATTCGCATGACTGGATGTTCATTCGCATAGGTGCTCATCCGTATTAGTTCATTCGCCTGATGTTCAGTCGCATGGATGCAATGCGACTGAAGGGTGTTCATACGCCGAATAGGGCTGTTGAACCCGAGGAAGGTGTAGAATGACTTCTGACTTTCGGAGGAAGGTACAGACATAATTTTGATGTAAAGGTTCCCATAAGAGTTTTAAGATGACGATCGAGGTCTTAGAAAGCATGTTGGGCATGATGAGGGTGATGATGTTGTATGTTATGTATGTATGATGTTGCCCTGTATGATGTGATGTTGATGCATGTTAACGTTCCTTAGTGTGATGTATAATATCTTTCCTATGGCTTTACCTATTATGATGAATGAACGAAGTATTATGTAACGTAAAGTGAAAGATAAAGAAAGAGGACCTGATGAATGAATGCATGTATTAATGAACGAATGAAACGTCTTGCACACATCGGATAACGGGTCCTTCTTGGTGATTGACCCTGAATGTAGAACCTCTACCGCTCACCCCTAGTACTGTGGCATACGTTTAGCTGTTCATTTGTTGACTTCGGCCCAGTAGCTAAGACTGATGGTTACTCCTAGTACCGTGGCATACGTTTAGTTGTTCATTTGTTGACTTCGGCCCGGTAGCTACGACTAACCGGGGTGTAGCACATGGTATTGGTAAGGATGATGTCCGATGCGCAAGTAAGTAATGAAAGAACGAATGAACGAATGAAGAAGATAATAATGATATTATCTATGTGTACGTACGATGTGTGATCATGTAAAAGTAACGAACGGTTTTATATGAAAGTAAAGTATGTTTTATTTATAAAACTAGAACTCACTCAGCAACGCTGACTTTGATGTGTTTCCAGTTAGCAGGTAATGGTTGCTGAGATGGCACGGGCGACTACTCAGCTCTTTTGGGGATGGCATTCTTTTGATTAATGTTTTGCATTGTAATGCGAACAAGGTATTGTATAATGAATGTCGTATTAATTGGCAAAATCATTTACATGGAAATGAAAGTTTGTTTTAGTTTTCCGCTGCGATTTAAGAAATACAAATGTAATTATACGTTTTATGTGCGATGAGAACCCAGCTGTAAGCGTCCCGGGAACGGGGCCTTACATTCCATGTCACATCAGTGAGGCTATACGCCGCGTTAGGCCCATACGCCGTGTATAGGCTTTCAGACGACAAACTGGCAAAGTCAAATCAATCATTCAGCGGGCCTATACGCCGCGTATGAATCCACTAGGCCTGGGTCGTATGTGTGTGGGACGTATCTCCACCGACAACTATACAACGTGTATGGGTCCATACGCGTCATATAGGTCGGTGGGGAGATACGTCCCACACCCTTCGACCCAGGCCTATACGCAGTGTATGGGTCCATATGCGGCGTATAGGCCGCCGCTGAATGACTGATTTACTTCGCCAGTTTTGTCATTTGAAAAGCCTATACGCGGGTGTATGGGCTATAGGTTTTATTTCGAATTATTTTGATACTTTCAATTTGTTATGAAGGAAACGTTTGATAGTTTCAGTAATTGATAGTAATCATAACGTTTAATCTTAATCGGAGGAAATAGCGTTATGTGGTTCGACATTTTCTTTTGTCACATAATACTCGGAAACATTTGATTCTTATTTCATTAAGTATTTGCATATATATACATTTATAAAAAATTGCATGCTTAAAAAATCGTTTCAACTAACTCGGTTCCATCGATGCTAGTCGGTTATGGTCAACTAAAATAATCTTCAAGCTTTTTATCATAACCGACTAGTATCGTGGAACCCGAGTTAGTTGAAATGATTATTAAGTAATCAAGACATTATGTGTACGTAAGTATGTATATAAAAGAAATAAGAGTTATAGTTTTAGAGAAAAATTATTTTGAAGAAATAGTTGAACCACAAAACTCTATTTCTTTAAAAAAATCTCATTTCTCTTATAGGGCTGCCACGGAACGTATAGCGTGGTTGAATTTGAAGTGACCCAAGATTCTCCGTTCGTTATGTCGTTTTGGGATGGTAATATTTGTTTGGTGAATATTCAAGCATTTCGTACGTGGCAGATAGTAATCAAGATGATTCGTACGTTCAATATGCTTACGAAAAACGATTGCCAGATTTAAACCAATCTTATGTTCCAATAATGAGTTCGAGGTTTGTCTAGAATCAAGTTACGACCCGCAAAAAAGTAATACAAACTATCTCTCGAGTGATGAAAATCAGATGACGAAAGTATCGTTTGAAACATCTCAAGAATTTTTATCACTCGATGAGCTAGTCTGTTGGGCTGTTAATAGGGGATGTGATAATGGTTACGTTATTATTACACGGAGATCAAAGAAAAAAGAAGGTCAGGTCGTAAAGGTGTGGCTTATCTGTGATCGCGGTGGTGAACACAAAAGTAAAGCAAAAATAGACGATCTGGTAGCAAAAAAATCGGATGTCCTTTTAAATTAGGGGGATATACGACAACAAACGTCGTTCGTGGAAATTAGAGTTGAGAAATGACGAACATAACCATGATTTCGCTCAACATATGGAAGGGCACCCATTTGTAAGAAGGTTTTCTCAAAACGAATACAATTTGGTGGAACAACTTACTGATCAGAACATGGAGCCTCGTAGCATCTTATCAGATTTGAAAAAGCAAAATCCAAAGAACGCATCCATAACCAAAGATGTATACAACGCTCAATATAAGATAAGAAGTGAAAAGAAAGTCGGTGAAAAACCAATGCAAGTTTTAGAAAACCTTTTATCTTCTAAAAGGTACGTTTATTACACCCGGGAAGATCCCGGTACAAATATCATAGAAGATACATTTTTTGTCATCCAAAATCATACGACACTTGGCGTGCATTCCCACACGTGTGATGATAGACGCGACATATAAAACAAAATGTACAAACTTTCATTTGTTTAGATTGTTGGTGTGACCTCGACACACAAGACTTTTGTGTTGCTCATGCGTTTATTAGTAAAGAACGAGAAGATAATTTGAGTGGGTTAATAGATTGAAAGATAGTTAAACAGGTGTATGGAGCCGCGAGTCATAATAACAAACAGATATCTTGCTTAATAAAACATGTGTTAAAGTATTTCCGAATGCTTCGAAGTATTTATGCAGGTGGCATATCAATGAAAATATTGCGAAACACTGTAAAGCAAGTTTTACAAAAGATGACTGGAAAAAGTTAAATATGCATGGGCACGTTTATGTGAGTCTCCTACGCCGGAGATTTACGAGTATAATTATAACCTTCTTTACGAACAACTAGTTGAAGCGAAGCGAGAAGAAAGTTTTTTTCTACATACATACAATATGGTAAATATAACACTTAATTTAATTTGTTTTAATATATTTTCAGAAGTATTGTCAATATAAACAAAAAACTAGTTAGAGAGTTACAAGAAAATGTTTGTATCAGCCTGGACTAACTCAAACCGCAATTTTGGCCAACACACAACAAACAGAGTCGAGAGTCAACATAAAAATTTAAAAGATATCTTAAATCAACAAATAGCTCACTGGATAGAGTTTTAGAGTTTGTAGATCAATTGGTAAACGCACAAGAGGTAAATTTAAAAGAAAGATTTAAGACAAGCAAAATTAAAATTATGAATCATTATAATCTCCCGTTGTTTGATTACCTACTGTAAGGCCCCGTTCCCGGGACGCTTACAGCTGGTAAATCATTGCTCATAACACATATAACTTTATATTTAACATTGATAAAAATATCACAACGGAAACATAAAAATAACTTTTCATATCATTACAAATGCTTTTGCAAGTTAATACAATCGTTCATTTCAAACATCATTCGTTCGCATTACATTGCAAAAACATAAATCAAAAGAATGTCATCCAAAAGAGCTGAGTAGCCACCCCGTGCCATCCTCAGCAACATTACCTGCCAACTAGAAACACATAAAAGTCAGCGTTGCTAAGTGAGTTCTAGTTTTATAATAAAACATACTTTTCTTTCGTTAAAACCGTTCTTTACTTTCATGCAATCATACATCATACGTACACATAGATAATATCATTATTATCTTTTATTCGTTCTTCTTTCACTTTTCATATCTTCCGTACCAATACCATGTGCTACACCCCAAACTATATGACTACTGGGCGAAGTCTATAAATAGACAGCTATACATGGTGCCGCAGTACCGGGGTAAGCGTAGATGTTCTATATAAATAGTCGATCACAAAGAAAGACCCAATGTGCATCCTCCCGGGGTAGCGAACCCACACATCGTTGGGCTAACACTTTTTCATGGTGTGTTCCTTCTATACGTTTGCTTGCAAGCCTTTCATTCTTATCATTTATTATGCATGCATTCTTCCTTCATGTTCCTCTTTATTATCATTCGCTTTACGTTACATAATACTTTCATTTCGTTCATTAACATACAATGAAAACCACGGGAAAGACAAACATACGTCATAACAAGGAACATAACATACACAGTCCATAGCATCATCAGGGCAACATCATACATACATACATCATGCATAAACATGCAACATCATCATCATGCCAACATAACCTCTAAGACCTCAAAAGTCATCTTACATGAACTTACGAGAACCTCCCACGTCACAGCTTACATTTGTACATTTCCCTCGAAAGACAGAACATAAACTACGTTTTTCCCCGAATGCGCAAGCCCTACTTGGGCGTATGGACACCCTTCAGTCGCATGGCCTTCCAGGCGACTGAACATCATGCAAATGGACCAATGCAGATGAACACCTATGCGAATGAACACCCATGCGATCGACCTAATGCGGATGAACCCAATGCGGATGAGTTCCATGTGAATGGAACTAACGCGGATGAAACTAATGTGGATGAACTCTCAGTCGCATGACTCCCCATGCGATTGACCTTATGCTGCACGACTGGCAGGCGTATGGGCTCCAGTCGCACGACTCACATGCGATTGAACCTCAATCGCACGTCTAGCATGCGTGTGGACTTCAATCGCACGACTGGCATGCCATTCGGTCGCAAAGACCTAACTGCGCAGAATTCAGCACACTCCCAAAACCAATCTGCCATTTTCGACCTCTAAGCTCCTCCAAACCCATTCTAAGCCTAAATCAACCATCCTAAACCTTAGGAATGCATACCACAACACCATTCAAGCACGCACAAGCCCGAAGACAAACTCCAAACGCATCACACGCAAACACATACAAATGGGTCAAACACACACACATACAAAAAACGGGTTTTCAGATGTGTTCTAGCCCCAAAATCGACCAAAAACGTTTAAAAGATGGGTCCTAGAACTCACACAAACAACCACAACGAGAAGAGCTTCGATTTGACCCACTACTCGACGATTTTGCTCTCTTGAACCAACTCGAACCAACTTTTCTCCTTTTTTCTCTCTTCTTTCTCTCTTCCTTGGTTGATTTGTGGGTGTGGGGAGAGGGTAAGGACTGCCCTCTCCCTTTAAATACCCCCACTCACCCAACTTTCTCTCGTTGGCGAGTTTGGTCCCCCGACTTTGGACTTTATTTCTTTTTCTTCTTTTGTCAGTTTCAAAGAAAATATCCGGGTGTTACAAGTCCACCCCCTTATATAGGTTACGTCCCCAAAACCTGTTATTCCTCGAACAAACGTGGGTAATGTTGTCTTATTTCTTCTTCAGTCTCCCACATTGACTCGGATCCTTTCATGTGCTTCCACTGTACACGCACAAGATGGACCACTTTATTTCTTAGGCTTTTCTCTTTTCGATCAATGATTTCCACTGGTTCCTCCATGTGATTTAGTCGTTCGTCTACTTCGATATCCTCCAGTGGAACAATCATGTGTTCATCCGTCAAGCACTTTCTCAGATGAGATACATGGAATGTCGGGTGAATTCCACTTAACTCATCTGGTAATTCCAGTCTATAGGCCACCTCTCCTACTCTAGCAATGATTCGGAAAGGCCCTATATATCTTGGGCTCAACTTGCCCCGCTTCCTGAATCGAATAATCCCCTTCCAAGGTGAGACCTTTAACATAACCCGGCCACCCACCTGGAACTCAATCGGTCTGCGTCGTTTATCAGCATACGACTTCTGTCTATCTTTGACTGCCTTCATGAAGGCCTTGATCTTTTCAAGCTTCCCAGTCGTAGCCTCGATTACCTCGACGCTCCCTAGTTCTTTTTTACCAATATCACCCCAACAAACGGGTGTTCTACTTCTCCTACCGTATAGCATCTCATAAGGTGGCATACCAATACTGGCATGATAACTGTTGTTGTATGAGAATTTAGCTAACGGAAAGTGGTCATCCAACTTCCCCCAAAATCAATAACACATGCCCGAAGCATGTCTCCAATGTCTGAATGGTCCTCTCTAACTGACCATCGATCTGGGGATGATAAGATGTGCTAATATGTAACCCCGTCCCCATGGCGTCGTGGATTTTCTTCCAGAATTTAGAGGTGACCCGGGTGTCACGATCAGACATAATAGACACCGGCACACCATGACGAGTTAGAATTTCCTTGATAAACAGATCAGCCAACCTCTCAGATGAATATGTCTCATGGATCAGTAGGAAGTGAGCACTCTTCGTCAAACGGTCAACAATCACCCACATAGCATCATACCCTTTCGGAGTACGCGACAGCTTTGTAATGAAATCCATGGTGATGTGCTCCCACTTCCATTCGGTATATCCAAATGTTGGATTTTTCCATACGGCTTCTGATGCTCGGCCTTCACCTATAGACAAGTAAGGCATTTACTCACATTCTCCACTACATCACGCTTCATACCCGCCATCAATAATCTTTCTCATGTCTTGATACATCTTTGTGGCATCAGGATGAATGGAGTATCGAGTCTTATGAGCTTCGTCCATGATCTTCACACGTAGATCCCCAAAACGAGGAATCCACACCCGTCCAAATCGGGTTTTAACACCAAGTGTGTTTTCACCCACTTCCCCGACTAGACCTCTAATTCTTTTCGATTTAAGAAGATCTTCCTTCAATGCCTCATCTTGAAACTCTTTAACCTGCTTCATCACGTCAGAGGTCATGATTAGCTGATACACCTTCACTTGAATCGGCTCGGGCCTCTCCTTTCGGCTAAGGGCATCAGCCACCACGTTAGCTTTGTCCGGATGGTAATGGATCTCACAATCGTAGTCCTTTATAAGCTCCAACCATCGTCTCTGCCTTATGTTCAAATATTTTTGCTCAAAAAAGTACTTCAAGCTCTTGTGGTTAGTGAAAATGGTGCACTTCGTCCCGTAAAGATACCACCTCCAAATCTTTAGCGGAAAGACCACGGCTGCTAACTCCAAGTCATGAGTAGGGTAGTTGACACACACCCCAACCCCATGAACCTTCAACTGTCAGGATGCATAGGCTATAGCTTTTCCTCTCTGCATTAACACACACCCCAACCCCGAGTAGGAAGCATCAAAATAAACCACCAGATCTTCACTTCCATCGGGTAATGACAGAACAGGAGCTTGAGTCAACCTCGCCTTCAATTCTTCGAACGCCTTCTCTTGAGTTTGACCCCATACAAACTTCATATCCTTCCAGGTCAACTTAGTTAGTGGAGAAGCAATCTTGGAGAAGTCTTGGATAAATCTTCTATAGTAGCCCGCCAAACCCAAGAAGCTACGAATCTCGGATGGCGTCTTTGGAGACTTCCATTGCATCACTGCCTCCACCTTTGCCGGGTCCACCATAATCCTATCAGGATTCACCACATGACCCAAGAATTGAACCTCACGCAACCAGAACGCGCACTTGGAGAACTTGGCGTACAACTTCTCATTTCTCAACGTCTCCAAAACCTCCTGAATGTGACCGACATGCTCAATCTCGCTCTTCGAATAAATCAGGATATCATCAATAAACACAATCACTGATTTATCCAACATCGGCCGAGACACTCGATTCATCAGATCCATAAAAGCAGCTGGCACATTAGTCAAACCAAAAGACATGACAAGAAACTCGTAGTGACCATAACCTGTGCGGAAAGCTGTTTTAGGGATATCCTGCTCCTTCACCTTCAACTGATGGTACCCGATCGAAGATCTATCCTTGAAAACCAACTAGCACCTTGAAGCTGATTGAACAAATCATCTATTCTCGGTAAGGGGTATCGGTTCTTCACCGTCAGCTTGTTCAACTCACGGTAGTCAATGCACATCCTCATGCTACCGTCTTTCTTCTTCACAAACAGTACCAGAGCACCCCAAGGAGAGATACTCGGTCTAATGAACCCTTTATCAAGCAGCTCTTGCAACTGCTCCATCAACTCTTTCATTTCCATCGGAGCCAACCGATACGGTGCCTTGGCAACAGGTTAGGCACCCGGTATCAGATCAATCTAAAACTCGATCTCTCTGTTAGGTGGCACTCCTGGTAAGTCTTTTGGGAACACATCCGAAATGTCACACACAACCGGTACATCGGATAGTTGTGGTGTTGGCGTATCCACATCATTTACATAAGCCAAGTAGGCGCTACATCCACGCCTCATACACTTTCCCGCCACCGCCATTGAAATTACTTTCAGGATCGTCATGACCCGATCCCCATAAACAGTTACCGAACTCCCATCTGGCGCTGCCAACAGAATCATCTTCTTACGTCACATAATGTTCGCCTCGAAGTCCACCAACCAATCCATCCCAAGAACCAAATCAAAACCACCTAAGGTCATCACGAATGGTCTAACGGGAAACTTATGACCTTCTAGCTCCACATCATAGTTCTCTATCATCTCAAAAATCCTGGTAGACTTACCTATGGCAGTTTCCACATCAAAAGGCGCATCAACACGTCTACTACTAACAGGCAGCTTAGCACAGAAAGCAGCAGAAACAAAACTTTTACTGGCACCCAAATCAAATAACACAGAAGCTAAAGTTTGGTTCACTAGAAACGTACCGGACATAACGTCAAGGCCCGTCCTAGCCTCCTCCTGTGTCATAGTGAATGCCCTAGTGCTCGCCCTCGGTCCTTCACTTCCCGTCTTCTTTACCCCGGAACCCTCAGCCCTCGGCTTCTTACAGTCTTTACTCATATGACCACTTTCCCCACAGTTGAAACATCTGCTCACACGGCAATCCTTTTCGATGTGCCCCGTCTTCCCACATTTGAAGCACACGTTCAATCCCAGCCTACATTCCCCTGCATGCTCCCTTCGTTCATAACATACAACGCAAAACCACGGGAAAGACAAACATACGTCATAACAAGGAACATAACATACACAGTCAATAGCATCATCAGGGCAACATCATACATACATACATCATGCATAAACATGCAACATCATCATCATGCCCAACATAATCTCTAAGACCTCAAAAGTCATATTACATGAACTTACGGGAACCACCCACGTCATAACTTATATCTACACTTTCCCTCAAAAGTCAGAACATAAACAACGTTTTTTCCCGAATGCGCAAGCCCTACTTGGGCTTATGGACACCCTTCAGTCGCATGGCCTTCCAGGAGACTGAACATTATGCGAATGGACCAATACGGATGAACACCTATGCGAATGAACACCCATGTGAATGGACCTAATGCGGATGAGTTCCATGCGAATGGAACTAATGCGGATGAAACTAATGCGGATGAACTCTCAGTCGCATGACTCCCCATGTGATTGACCTTCAGTCGCATGACTGGCAGGCGTATGGGCTCCAGTCGCATGACTCACATGCGATTGAACCTCAAGCGCACGTCTGGCATGCGTGTGGACTTCAGTCGCACGACTGGCATGCCATTCGGTCGCATAGCCCTAACTGCGCAGAATTCAGCTCACTCCCGAACCCAATCTGCCATTTTCGACCTCTAAGCTCATCCAAACCAACTTTTCTCCCTTTTTCTCTCTTCTTTCTCTCTTCTTTGGCTGATTTATGGGTGTGGGGAGAGGGTAAGGGCTGCCATCTCCCTTTAAATACCCCCACTCACCCAACTTTCTCTCGTTGGCGAGTTTGGTCCCCCGACTTTGGACTTTATTTCTTTTTCTTCTTTTGTCAGCTTCAAAGAAAATATCCGAGTGTTACACCTACGAGGAAAGATTTCACACAAAGCTCTTGATTTATTAGTTGCCCAAAACACTAAATTGCATGTGATGCGCTCAGCAAATGCAACGTGTGGTTGTGAACTTTTCACTAGTTGTGGGTTGCCTTGTGCTTGTCGGCTGAAAAAATATGAATATTCTAGTAATAGTCGTTCCATATTTATCATTTTTCTGTTACAGTAATGATTTTATACTAATTTATAATTTATAATGTTGGCACTAAAATTCCATTTGATGCAATTTACGTATTTTGGATGAAGCTTGAAAAAATTAAACCATCGTTTATGGTGCATGAAGAAGTCGATGTTGAAGAAGAGATGGAATGCGTGAAACAACAAATAATGACACAACCCGCCCCTGTAAAATTTAGTTTGGTGTAAAAAATTAAAAAAAAAAGTGTATCCATGGAAAAATAACAAAAAACACTTGTATTCAAACAGATATTCGCGGTCGTCCAACGTTAAAGGTTCAACAGCAATAGCAAGACACTCAACATAGTACGTGTGACATACCAAGACATAGCTCATTTACCGGAAGAACAACTTCAGCAGTAAAGTCTCAGAAGCCCGTCATACAACATAGTCATTCCACATCTTCTAAGGTGTCACAAAGTACTAATGAGTTTTCATCAATTGTCGTAGATCAGCAATTAAACAATATAAATAGGTTAAAAAAATGGATTTCTTCAATATTTCATCGGTATATTCATGTATACGAGATGTTCGACCCGATGGTAATTGTGGTTTTCAATCTATTGCTTTAGGGTTGGGGTTTAGTTAAAATAAGTGGATGTATGTGCGTAAAAAACTTTTAGAGGAGTTGGACACACATGAATAGAATTACAGAGAAGTTTTCGATACTTTATACGCCGGATAGTATATTGACTTGCGTCACATAATAGAATGGCAACGTGTGGAACCTGCGCCGGAAGAACATTGGATGATAATGTCGTATACGGGAATAGTAATTGCTCAAAGGTTTGGTGTTATTCTTCATCTATTAAGCATAACGGTAGTCAAATATTTTTCCCTTTACGGGTTGATCCGAATAGTATGATGCCCCATCATGTCGTTTCTATTGTTCATGTCAACAATAATCATTTCGTCTTCGTTAAATTAGATGGAGATTATCTGATGTCTACATTAAGTAATCTTTGGATTCTTAACCGAAACGTACATGCTGCAGAATGGGAGATTATGTATAGGAGTCGTATCTCGGAATACAACGCAATAATAGAAGATAACCGAGATCCCCCAGCTTATATAAATTTATTTTAATTTAACACGTTTGTATTATATTTTAGAGTAAATTACTGTTTTCGTCCCTGAGGTTTGACGAAAATCATGGGTTCAGTCCAATAGTTCATTTATTACATGGACGGTCCAATAGTTTTAAAGTTTGTTTCAATTTCACCCAACGTGTTAACACCATTAGAAATATTCTGTTATTTTAATATGAAAAGTCAAAGTTACCCTTAAGATTAAAAATACAAACTAAAAAAATAAAAACCCACCCCACCCTACCCCACCCTAATCTGCTTTGTCTCTCTCTCTCTCTCTCCCTCCTATCCCCCTCTCACTCTCTCACTCTCTCTCATCTTCTTCATCATCAGAATACCCACACTCACCTTCAACCCCAATCTACCACCACCACCACCGCCCTCTCCGGCCATCGCCATTGTCGCCACCTTCTTGACTTGCACCATGCTCAACGATATCATCAACCACATCCCCAATTTAAATTGAACATAGAAAATGGAGATGAAACCCTAAATCAAGGTGGAGGGTTATAATGGTGGTGGTAGTGATGGAGGACAAGGTGAAATATAGTGTTGGTGGTGGAAGAATATGACTAAAACAAAGAGAAAGAGAAAGACGATTATGGTGTTGGTAGGTTGTCTTGAATCTGGATTCGGGTCTTAAATGTGGTAGGTGGTGGTGGTGGTAAAAGGGGATGACTTCAAATGGCGGCAGGGTCTAGGTAGTAGTGGTGAGCGATGGTGGTGGTCGAGGTCGACGGTTCTAGGTGGTGGTGGTGTGGCCGACAGGTTTTGAGTGGTGGTGGTGAGCGATGGTGGTGGTTTTGGTCGACGGGTCTAGGTGGTGGTGGTGTGGCCGATGGGTTTTAGGTGGTGGTGGTGGTGGTGAGCGATGGTGGTGGTTGTGGTCGATGGGTCTAGGTGGTGGTGGTGTGGCCGACGGGTTTTAGGTGGTGATTTAGCAATGGTGGTGGTTGTGGTCAAGAGAGGGAGTGTGAGTAAGAGAGAGAGAGAAAGAAAGAGAGAAGAGATGAGAAGATAAGAGAGAGAGAGAGAGTATGATTGTGTGGATATGAGTGGTGATAGGGGTGAGGATGGGGATGGGTTTTAAATATTTAGGGGCACAAAAGTCTTTTTACATGATTTAACAGACCAAGTACTAAAGGTGTTAACGCCTTGGGTGAAATTGAAACAAAACTTAAAACTATTGGACCGTCAATGTAATAAATGAACTATTGGACTGAACTCGTGATTTTCGTCAAACATCAGGGACGAAAACAGTAATTTACTCTATACTTTATTATGCATTGTATTATATTTGGATTTTGAGATTGAGACTGACGTTGATATTATTGTACAACCTACCACACACTTTCAAAATTCAAAAAAAAATAAAAATAAAATAAAATAATAAAAAAGGAAGCTATACGCCGCGTATGGACCCTACGCGGCGTATAACTTTACGAATTAAAGGGTCATTTCCTCATTTTTGACCCTACCACACATTTTCAAACCCAAAAAACTCTCTCATATAGTTCGATACTACACGTATTGTTCGTCTACATTCAGGTATGTATTATTGTTCTTATACCTTTATTATGTTAATTGTACGCTAATTTAAACGTTAAAGTAGTGTTTTATGTGTTAAAAATGTGGATTTAAAAACTGTTATATGAACTATACGCGGCGTATAGCACTATACGTGACGTATAGTTCATAGGTTGAAGAAGACTATGCTTGGGTTGGCCTATACGCGGCACACACCCCATACGTGGGGTCCTATACGCCGCGTATAGACCTATACGTGGCGTATAGGTGGCCTATATGCGGCACACACCCTATACGTGGGGCCCTATACGCAATGTATAGGCCTATACGTGGCGTATAGGTGGCCTATACGCGGCACACAACCCATACGTGGGGTCCTATACGCGGAGTATAGGCCTATACACGGCGTATAGGTGGTCTATACGCGGGTCTTAAAATTTCGTTTTCTTATGCAGATATGTCTTCCGATTCTGAGATTGAGGCTGACGTTAATGTTATTGCCGATCATCCTTGGCTACAGTTTGAGCCCAGGTCTATTGAGCATGCAAAGTGCTCAAAATTCATTCGTATGAAGATCGGTAATCAAAAGGCAGTCGATTGGGAGGTGATGGTCGAGCTTGGGGAGCGCGATAGACTCGTTGGTATTATCGGAGATAATACGCCATGGAGTCGTTTATTTGAGTTGGCGTTCTTACCTTCTTACCGAAAGCTGGCGGTGGAGTTTTTACCCACCTTTATTTATATTCGTCCTAATGAGATGGTGGAGGGCAATCAGCGATCTGATATTTCATTTATGCTATATGGACGATCTCATCAGATGTCGATTGAGCAGTTTACCATTTTCTCGGGACTTTATTATGAGCTGGAGACCGTTACCCCTCTATTTAATGAGGGAATTACCGAGATTGAGGAGACTCGATTGAGAGATTGGTGGCCTCAGATTGCTGGAGGTCCGTTTCAGAGGACTAAGGGCAGGGTCACTGGCGAGATCCTCTCATTCGTTACTTGCATTGCATGATCGCCACATCCATCACGGGACGTGCCAAGAGTCGAGAGTGGTGTACCATTCCCGATTTATTTTACTTATATTGTTTGCTTACGGGGACCAGGTGCAACCTGGCGAGATGTTTGGCAGAGTATTACGCTTCGTATTATCATCGCCAGGAGCGAGGAGCGGTGTATGGCGGCGCGTACATTACGTTGATTGCACGTTGTCTTGGTTATCTTCCTCGCCATGTTGCTGACGTATCTCCTCCGATCGAGCCGGTGAGATTAGATCGTCGTACGTTATTCGGCATGCGTATTATACGCCAGTTTCTAGGTGGCACACGGTTCTCTCTTCGACCCGTTGAGATATGGCATCCGACACCTGTTCAGCAGGTCGGCGATGACGATCCACAGCAACAGCAGGAGCATATTCCGCATGATCAGTCGCCACACGACCAGCCGCCAGCACATCAGCCCCCACCTCAGCCACGGTTCCCTCGACATATTTGTAGAGATGTGAGGCTGCCTACACGTATGGAGACATTTATGCAGGAGATTACTACGAGATTACGGGATCAGGGTCGTCAGCTCGATCGAGTTGAGGATCTTATAGATTGGCACGTTCAGCTTGAGATTGCACGAGCCCGTGCTGCTGATATTGATCCTCCAGACTTGCCCCCGTCTCGACATTACCCAGATTCATTGTAGTTTTTTATATTATTAATTGTACTTTTATTTTGTTATGTATTTAAAAACTTTGTTATTTATATTATCATTTAATTTTTGTTTAATTTTATATGTTTTATTGGTATTTAAGATTTAAAATTGTCGATTAATATGTTACAAAATATAACTTATACGCAAAGTGTCAACCTTAACGTGCAAAATAGAGCCGACACCAATTTTTATATGCAAAATTTTTATAAACAATAATATATAAAAAACATCCTAACCTATACGCCGCGTATGTATGGGTCCATACGCGGCGTATAGGTTCGTCACCATACAAAGAAATTTTGTAGAAAAAATTTGGGAACTTATACGCCGCGTATGGACCCATACGCGGCATATAGCTACCTCGACACGAGTCTGGCATGGTCTTGTCAGAGAATACCCTATACGCAGCGTATGGGTCCATACGCGGCGTATAGGGTATGATGACTTTCCCATCAATCGACCCTATACGCGGCGTATGGACCCATACGCAACGTATAGGGTCCACGGTGTTGATTTAAAATTTCGGGGTGTTCAAATAAAACAACCCTATATATATCGGTGAATATAGAATATTACATCAAATCAAATAAATAATACATGTTTTACGAGGAATAATACGTCACGTCAAATAATTATAAAAAACAAATAATCACGAAAACCGATAAATAATTAAAAAACAAAAAATACATCGACAACCTTCACGGCCCGTGAAGATGTTCACAGACCATGATTTACTTCTTTCATGGCCCGTAAAGACTATCACGATTCTAGTTTTACGGCCCGTGAGGAGTTTCACGGTCGTGACTAGTTAATACAAATTTTAAATTCTACGTACCTCCTTCACAGCCCGTAAGAATCTTCACGGACAGTAAAAAAATATCAAACGATGTCTCGGTATCACTAACAGGGTGTCCCTTTATCCACATCCTATGTAAATAATTCTAAGCATATAATTCTAAGCATGCAACCTATCATGAGTCATGGCCATACATGTCATATCATCCAATCGTGCATCATGTATATATTTTATGAAGACCATAGCATGCATCAAATTCATGATAGGGTGACAATATCATGGGATAAAAACATAGGTTTATTTCTTTCATTTAACTAATAAATTATAACTCAGTGTATTATATAAATTGAATAAAAAATATTAATATGTATTAATGAAGAGCTAAAAACTATAAAACGATATTTTTGATATAAGATATAATTAAAATTACATATAACTAATTATTTTGATTAGTTGATATATTTTTATTATTTTTTAAACTTTCGTTATAAAAATTATAGTTTTGAAAATATATACCTTTTTACCAGTATCTCATTGTTTAAACTCCAGGTTTAATTAACTTTTTAGAATTTTTATGTTGTAAAAAATGGTGTTATATAAAACTTCTTTGTTTAAATGATTGATTTTAAAATATTTTGTTTAAAAAGATTATGTTGTTTTAAAAAAATCATAGTTTAAAAAAATGTTTTTGGTATTTTTAAATCAAAATACTTAGTTTTTTATTTAATGAAAAATGATTTTAGTAATTATTATTTAAGAACTTAAAATTATAATATAAGGGAGAAATAAAAAAAAACTAAAAATTAATATTTGATTTTTTATTAAAATCAATAGTTTAACTGGAAAATGGGTGTGAAGAAACATGCGGTGATAAGTGATAACATGTGTCACACATGTTAACAATTATTAGTATTGGATTAGATATGAAATTCAATGGGTGAAAGAATAACTTCAGAAATATACTGTGATAAATGATAATTTGTAAGGGTCTGGTTTTTAGTAAATAACATACTCACCTTGAATTGCAAATGTAGCACCAATTAAGTGTAAACAACGCATGTGTAAACGTAATAAACATTAAAAAATAAGCACAACTTGAAATAAGCCCAATTACATGCTCATGCCCATGTATTATTATTGTATTACGCTTTCACTTACAACTGAACCGGATCCAAAACCAATACAGAAACAGGTATGGCCGTATGGGTGGAACCGATTTGCAATCATATTCATCCGCTAGATGGGAACCTGTTTGTATATTTTATTGTTGCGACTGGTTTGGGTGAAGCCGATTTGAGAAAATGGATTTGAACCAGTTTGTTCTATGAACATATGTGACTGTTTATATCTAAGCTTCTAATATAACAACCAATTTAAGAAAATGATTTTGAAACTACTTTTGAAAGTTTGAAAAATCTAGTTATTCTATGAATGTATGTCATTGTTTATATCTAAGCTTCTTCTAAGATAGCTTCGAAATCCTTGTTTTCTGTCAATGACATTGTGGTATTTCTAAGGACGACAAAACTCACCCCAATTATTAGTGGAAATGTGCATTTGCTTGAAAAACTACTAGCACTGCGAGCAACAGATACAACATACGTCATTCCAATAAAAAAATACACGAGAAAGAAATAGCATTAGAATTACCAGACCCACCTACCACACACGAACTAAGCATCCAGTTTGTGGCCCTTTTGTACCAGGTCAACGCGTTGGCCGAATTCTGCTTAAAAAATATACAAGTTTAATGATGTCTTAATCAAAAAGATGCTACAACCTTCAATCATCGTTCATCAAGCACTTTCTCTCATATGCTTTCTATGTATGCCTTTGTGGTCATTAACGAGAGCAATCGACAAACCCAATCTCTCTAGGAATCCTAAATATGCCAATAATTGTACTAATCCACATACCTCTAGTCTTAAGAATGACTAGGCTGTTGTAGAACACTCTTCGAATATCTCTAAGGTTTTTCGTCATGCCCCTGAAGGTCGTGATCTCACTTGTGATCAATATGATCCACTGGGTTCTCCTATCATGGCGTGTCCAAGGGTTTCACTGCCATACTTACGAAAATTTGGTTTTCATGAATTGAACCAAGGGTACCCTTTCGGTTGTGGTCATTAGAAAAAATCAATGGCATAGTTTTTACATGATCTTGGCAACATTTTGTGTTCCCATTCAGTAGGACATATTCTAGAATTCTTACCTCTTAGATCAATCCTTGTTCACTACAAATTGTTTTACAACCAAATTAATGAAAATTAAAAATATTGGATGTTATTGAGTTACTGACAAACAAGGGCTTAAATAGGCATTCAAAATCAGACCTAGGATTTATATTTAATAATTTGCATGATTTAAGACATTGTTAGGGAATCTAACTCCAATCTGAGTGTCAATGACAACCAAATTTCCAAAAGGAGTTTCAATCTAGAATCTAGTTACAGTAATATAATGCCTGCAAACCAAGGGCTAACATGTATCTATAGAAAAAAAGGTCTCTAGATCTTTATATCATCTGAGTTTAACAAATCGTTCTACATGTACTATGATTATAAAATATTTCAAATAAATAAGTATTTAAACTGCAAACGGCATTTACCTCATCAAAGTTCTTCATTTGATTCGAAGGTTTCATAAACTGGCGGTTCGTAAGTGTCAGCCTCCTCAACGATCTGAGAGCTAACATCTTTAGAAGTTTCAGACATATATGAACCCGCAAAACCCATTAAAGTTTCAAGAAAAGAACCCCCATAACCATTTCGTTCTCCTATATCTTCCTCGATTTGACCAGCCTGGAAAAAGCCAGCTTTATCTCCTACATTCTCCTCTGTTTGACCAGATTGAAGCAAGAAATGGACACCGTTGACTATATCATACACCATCAACCCCATCCTACCTCCAATCCAACTCCCAAATTGACTTCCAATCAAATACCCGAATCTACCAAATCTTTCTTCCCCTAAGTACCCTATAAAATAGGTTCCAAATAGTGTTCCTGTGCCCCTTAAAGAAGCTTCTGTAACTGTTCCACCATAATAAATAGCTTCAAAGAAATCCCACCCAGAAGAAATAATTGGGCCTATAATCCGTTTGGCTTTCCGGGTTGCTTGTTTGGCAGCTTTGGCTCCATCTTGTTGGGCTTTTTTAGCAGCAGCTTTGGGTTCCATACCTTGAGCAATTGCATCAGCTAGTGATGCTTCAATTGCTTTATTTCTTGCTATCTCAACATGGACTGTTCTTATATTGTATGTATATAATTTCACGCCTTCTTTTACTAGACATGCTACTGTTCCTGAACCCCCATCAAAACAGTTGAAAATAGTAAATTTCCCACTCTGGGATGCTCCAGTTTCTCCAACTATTTGCCTAAATTTTTCAGCTAAAAAGTAATATAAAATAAAATTGTCAGGAACAAAATTTCATATAGGTGGAAAGTTTGATCATTTACTATTGAAGAGGAAGCGGGTCCAATCAAGAATTTAGCCAAAAGGGAAAAAAGGAAAGGGTAAACATGATGAAAGTCTCCAAACTATTATTAGTGGATAATTCCCTAAATCATTTTCATTCAGATTCCATATATTGTTATAATGATATTCTTTTTGTAAGCATAATCAACATATTGAACCAAACCTAGATCGTTTCACAAGTACTGAAAGTGACCACTTTTGAGGTACCAATGACCCTAATATCCATGCAGAACAAGGAATAATAAGTAGAAAGGAGGCATCTAGACTATATAAAAAGAAAGATCTCTTAAAGTTATATATATATATACACACACACACACCTAAAAAGCCTGTTAATGATTAATTGGCTTAAAGCTTTAGATTTTTATTATTAGTATAGCAGCATCATAGGTCTTCCAAATGCCTACTAGTTGCTTCCTCTATGAATGAAGCTAGATATACCCTTTTCTAATCCATGGCATATTAGATTTGTACTTTGACTTCCAAATGTCAACTATTAAGTCTCAAGTTCAAAACTATAACGAATTCCTCACATCAAAAAGATGCTTTTCCAACTTCTAATCGCAAAGTTTGGAATTACTGCATTGGCACATTTCAACACAAGCTGGATTCTGAGTAGATTATAAAGCCTTGACCATTTTGAGGGTAGGCCCTAGATATCATACATATATATATATGATATATATATATATTAAATGACAAAGGATGTTGAGGTTTGTCGGAGTTCTTGTTGAGAGTCTGGCCAAATGTTCAACTATTTTGACTAACTTCTTCCATATCATAAATTTTGTTTTTCTTTATGCGTATCTTTTATTATATTATAACTAAACTATATATGCATATCAATGTTTTGATTAATGATTTTTTTCTAAAGATAAATATATTATTTTTTGTTTTTTCTTTCTGTTTTCATCTTTAATCTAATCAACAATTAATTTTCAAATTTTAATTCATTCTATTAAAATTTGGTCCCTCGTAGTTTTTTCTTTTGACACATGTAAACCTCAAAGGATACTTAATTTAAATACTAGATCCTTATTCTAGAACATAAATTCTCAGGAATTATAATCATCATTTCCATAGTAGGATTAATTATTGTTAATCATTCACACCACCAAGGTTTAAAAGAACGGAAATAAGCCTCGAGGCGTTTTCCCTACGCCTCACGAGGCATAAGCCTCGAGGCGAAACGAGGCGTACACCCGAGGCGGAAATAATAAATAAATAGAAAAATTATATATCTTATAAAAATAATATACTAAAACATCAAACAAAGCATATTCCTAAGCAAATTCATCATCAAATTTAAAAGTCATCACACATAACGTATCACAAAGTCTAAAACATAAAATAGATACGAAATTAAGCACACATTAAAAGTTTGTAATCTAATTCAACTTTACAAATCTACATTCTAGTGCATAAACTAATAAACCTTAAACTAAACCCATACTAACAACACACTAGTTCTAAAGTAGTATACAAAATACTAAACTACTAATTTCTATGTTATCCAAGTAGATTTATGGTAGTATACACTAATTTCTATGTTAAACTAAACCCATACAAACAACACACTAATTCTAAAGTAGTATATTTACTCCATTTAGCAATTTTAATGGTGTTCAAACAAAATACTGCTGCTCATCCTATAACTCTATAGGAACTATTCTTTGTCAAGCGAAATAGTGGAAAACTCACTCTTAATCGCAACTGTTGCTCCTCGATCGCGACTCGCCGATGAAGACTGCTTAATCACGACTGCTGCTCCTCAATCGCGACTGCTGCTCCTCGATTGCCTCAACTTTCGACTGCTGCTAGTCGACTGTTGCTACTGGTGTGTGAGTTGTGACTGCGAGTCTGCGACTTTGGTTCGCAACTCTAATTAGGGTTTCCAGAAACCATTTTTTATTTTAGGTTAGGGGGTGGGGTCGGTTATTTTTAATTTAAAAATTGTTTTCTAATTTGGTTCCCGCGCCAAGCGTACGCCTCGGCAGTACGCACCGCTTCACCCGCTCCACGATCCGCCTCAGGACATGAGGCGTACGTACCAATCTTACCCTGTGAGGCGCCGCCTCATGTGCGTTTCTTGTCCGCTTCGCCTCGAGGCACGCCTCGAGGCGTCCGCTTCGCCTCGAGGCGCGCCTCGAGGCGTCCGCCTCGACCGATTTTTAAAACCACGGACACCACTGTAATAAACATTTATGTTTACGTCCCACAAAAATTTCATAGTTCAAAAGGCATTTCGCTTAACTGAATATAGTACTTGTTGTTACTTTGTTCTAGTCATTATGTTCACATTGCACATTTTTTTAACTCTGTTATTGTTAACCTTCCAACGTTTCCTCCCTTTCTTTATACACTACCGCATTATATATCTAATTTTGGGAGCAACACATACCTGACTCGTAACAAATATCTTAAACCTTAAGGCGTAAAAAAGGCGTACATGGTTTTCCTACTTAGTTCCCACATTGCATAGGGGCCAGATAGCCTCACAATCTAATGTATGTAGCCTTACCCTACGATAGAGGTTGTTTCCCACGACTTGAACCCATGACCTCAAGGCTACAAAGTTGCAACCTTACCGGTTGCTTTAAGACCCGCCCTCCCAAATATCCTCACCTTAGATAGAGTAAGCTATTATGTGTATCTTCAATTAGTAATAAACAAATTTATCAACTATCCCATTTCACTTGTAAAATATAATACTAATTATGTAACATTTATTAGTAAGAGTATGAAATTTCAAGATGTTGCAAGTAGAGATGATTTAATACTTTAATGCTGCTAGGCCTTTTTCCAACAATTTAGCTCTTGAAATGTGTCAATTATGCAACAACCAACAAGAAAGATTGACTTTTAGTAACGACTATTGCATTTTGCAGTATCTTATTGCCTACTCTATGTTAATCCAATAGAAATAACACACTATATGCATTTGAATAACAAGTCAAAGCATATTCTAAAGTATCATTTCAACAACCAAGATCATCAAACTAGTAATTCAACAACAAACACTCATATTTTTACCCCCTGTGGCTAACAAAAAGAATAAGATAAATATATACAATAATAAAGTCCACATTCCATAGAGAGAAAGGGAAGATATAGCATAACATTGGAAAATCAATGCCAATTTCAAAAGCATACAATAAGATCAAGGATTATATATTCTTTTTAGAGTGATTAGAAAAGTGTCTCGACTATTTGTCACTGAGCTTCAACTTCACGTCATTATTTATTCCTTCAAATCACCTTTTTTTAGTTCTTGAATGAAAATTTCATCCCAATTTGGTCCCTAGGACCCCCATAGGCCCATACACTAAAAAAGTAAGACCCGTGCTTTGCTTCATAAAACGGCAATTCACATACCCATCTAACCTACTCCTTTTTTCTACAATCTACACAAATAATTTACATCAATCCGCCATAGACAAGGCTCAATCCCTTAACCTCAAAAAAAGATTCACCACTCAACACCAAATGACTTTATCATTGCTCAAGATTTTACTCAAGATCAGATACAAACATCCCAGACCAAGAACTACCAGCAAACCAATATCCACTTCATGATCTTAAATACCTAAGGTTCAAATTCCAATGTAGAGGATAAGCTCTAATCTTGCAACCGTATTACAGATTCATTCATATTCTGATCCACATGAGTATCAAAATTAAAATCAGCAAGTATGACTTCAAACGCAGAATCATGACTTTTTTCAGATCTTGCACAAAAACATACGAATTCTCGATTACTCTGAATAATCTAACATCTATCTACACAATAAATTCCCTAAATTTAGTTCTAAGATGTATTATCTCAGTGCCCTTCAGCAGTTCATATCAATTTTCTTATTTTTTTTTAACAAAATGAAGAACGTAGACCAACAAATTGCAAGAAATTGAAAAATGTAAACAGTAGAGAGTGATAATAATAATCGGTGGGTACCTGTGAAACTGAGGGCAATAACGACGATGATAAAACCAAGTAACTGGATCCTCTTCTTCTGGAAATCCATATATGAAAACCCTAAAACCGCTGTGAATCGAAGTGATCGGTTGTGTATAAGATCATTTACGAATATGAGGCAAGGTATCGATTCGTAGCCACACCAGAATCTGAAAAGATTGATACTTTTATTTCTATGTATCTTTCGAAGGAAGACAAAATTGACGAATGGTATCGGTGAGAATTTTCCAAACCACGTCGCGGAAGTTGTTTGTATTATTTTATATCGTCAAGGACATCAGGATATTTTTCCAAATTTCTTAGTATCTATCATTATTATATATATATGTATATATATATATATATAATGGATCAAATGAAAACCAACGTTATAAGAAAAAACCATGAAAACTATTATTATATATTTATATCATTTTCTTATTTTATCTCAGTTCTTTTGTATTGTAACATTTTATTCATCGTGATGTTAGTTTTTTTAGTTTTGTTTATTTATAATCCTACATGTTACATGTATGTAACACCACGAGTTACATGTATGTAACTTACAAAAATAAATATATCTTGTTCTTATACTTTACGACTTACATATTTATAATCCTATGATCTTCTTGTCCACATACACTTGAACCTCTTTGTTGTAGATCTAGACTACAAAGTTATATTGGAAATAACATTGAATTGTAATGATAATGATGGAATGAAAAAAACACAAATGATTTAACAACCACCAATAGGGTTAACACCTTTATAGTCTTTTGATCTATGAGTTACATATATACAACTTTATTGATACGTGTATTTAACTTTTGTAACTTCGTTGGTACATATGCGTACTTAAAAATTCATTTTCTAAGAGAACAAATTGCGAAGTTATCTAATAAAAAATTTTCTATCGAAGTTTGACTGGGTTACATATACGTAACATAGGGTCTTATATACAGATAATTTTATTACATATACGTAACGCAATGTACGTATACTTAAGATGGTGTTCATCTTCTTACGTTCTTACTTCCATTGAATTCAATTTATTAATATACAAATTTTAGTATGATTTGAAGTTTAAATGTGTTAGAAACATGTTAGTAGAATAAAATAAAAAAGAGAATAAAAAGTTTTAGTATAAATTAAAAGAGAGAAGAGATAGTGAATGATTTTAGGGATTTAATTAACTAAAAAGAGGTTTCATATATTTTACCTATTATACCCCTAGAACTTTTTAATTAAATCCTTTAAAAATCATTTAATTACAATTTTGTCGTTACTCAATCTTAACCGTAGATTAAAAAATCAAGGGCTATAAATTAGTTTTCTTGGTTTTTATTATAATTCGATTTTCATTAAAACCCTCCCCTATACATATACATATATATATAGGGGAGGGTTCAAATGAGAATCACCTTTTTTGTGAGAACTCTAGGAACCAATCCCAATCACTCATTTTTTATCACATTTAAATCACATGTCATTTCTTCTTTTTTATTTAACGTTCTTAACTTTTTTTCACGACATCATTTTTTCAAAAAACTTTCACCATAAAATTCAGTATTTTTTTATATTTCCAACGCCTACCATATTGATATAGTTTTCTTAAAAAAATCGTACATCCGTTGCTTACATATGTGTAAATCTAGTTATACATATGTGTAGTACTGGATTTACACATGTAGTACTGGATTTACACATGTGTAATCCAGTATTACACATGTGTAAATCCAGTATTACACATGTGTAAAACGAATTTCGTTAAAAAACCGGAATTTTTTTTATTTTTTATAAATTTTTTTATGTTTTTTATGAAAGAGGGAAAGTTAGGGAACATTTTTGTGTTTTTATTTTTTTTATTTTTATGTTATTTTTTTATTTATAAATTTTTTAAATATGTTTTTGTTAATTACATATATATATATATAGGGGATGGATCAAATGAGAACTAGCTTTTTTTGTGAGAACTTTAGGAACCAATCTCAACCACTAGTTCTCAATGACAAAATTTTAATTAACAAAAACATATTTAAAAAATTTATAAATCAAAAAATAACATAAAAATAAAAAAAATAAAAACACAAAAATGTTCCATAACTTTCCCTCTATCATAAAAAAAACATAAAAAAATTATAAAAAATAAAAAAAATCCGGTTTTTTTAACGAAATTCGTTTACACATGTGTAATATCGGATTTACACATGTGTAAATCCAGTACTACACATGTGTATAACTAGATTTACACATATGTAAATAACGGATTGACGATTTTTTAGAAAAGTATATCAATATGGTAAGCGTTGGAAAGATAAAAAATACTGAATTTTATGGTGATTTTTTTAAAAAAATGATGTCGTGAAAAAAAGTTATGAAAGTTTTTAAAAAAATGGGAAAATGACATGTGATTTGCATATGATAAAAAATGAGTGGCTGAGATTGGTTCCTAGAGTTCTCACAAAAAAATGTGGTTTTCATTTGAACCATCCCCTATATATATATATATAAAGCATATGGGAGGGGTATTTTAAGATACCATAAAATTAAAAACAAATACTTAATTCAATGCATAAGATAAAATCAATTTTAAGGGTAAAATAGTATTTATAATATTATTTACATATTAGCACTTACAATTAATTACATAATAGTCTTACACTTACTAATATTTACATAAAATTTTTCATTATTTACCTATAAATAAATAAAAAAAAACTTAATTTGTTTAAGATGTCAACTATATCTTTTAATATATCATATTTTATAACTTTTTAGACTATAATTGTTACATGTGTAAAACGTGTAAACTTTTTCATTAACTTATTTGTATTTTGTGAGGTACAATAAGTTAATGCGTAAATGTACAAATAGTCATATATAACCCATTTATTTGGTATTTAAAATTTTAGCTTAGAAAAAACATAATAGACTTTTATAAAAATACTATAACAATAACAAAATATTAGAAACACGTGACGGATATAAAATATTACCCGCCGCATTGCGCGGGCACCCTTCTAGTATAATACAAAACTCATGGTTAAATCAATAACTTTTTATTTTTGTAAGATGTATAGAACAACTATATAAACATATGGTACAAGTCTTTTATACGAGTGTTCCTAAATTATAGATTTAATTACACAGGTGGTCTCAGTGGTTAGTTTTGATTTTACTTTTGGTTGTTACTCTTTGAAATTACAAGGTCAGTCTAATAGTTGACAAAAATATAACATGATGGTCCTTATGTTGGATGGACGTTAAGTTTTCTATGTAACTTTTTATAAAATGACCATAGTACCCTTATAATAAAAAACAAATGAAAATAAAAACTAAACTTAGTGGGTCCCACTTAAAACCATAACCTCGCCCCATTTCATCTTCCCCACCCCCATTTCATATTCCCGACCCCCTTTATCAACTCTGACGACCCAACCACCTTCTGCCACCCTCTCCCTCAACCACGAGACCCAATTTCCCGTGACTGGTACTCAAGTTTTTGCTAGCTTGCTTGATCTATTCTTTTGTTACTTTCTCACTAGATTTTTGGTAACTAGCAAGAGATCTATGGTGGAGTATAATGGTTTCAGATGAGGGGGTTGGCAGAGAGGGTGAATCGGGTGGGGGTTACGGTTTTCTGACGATGTCAAATTCTTGTGAGGTTTGGGGTC
Organism: Flaveria trinervia; assembly: GCA_025506515.1. Lineage (NCBI taxonomy): Eukaryota > Viridiplantae > Streptophyta > Magnoliopsida > Asterales > Asteraceae > Flaveria > Flaveria trinervia. The sequence goes on from CM046449.1 coordinate 68,903,746, forward strand.
AAGAACAGTTAGCAAAGGGGGTGGTAACTGATTTTCAAGGTGCAGTGGTGGTTCGTGGTGCTTGCAAACAAAGAAGAAAGGAAAGACAATGGTGTTATGGTGTTAACTGGTTTTCCGACGTGGCGGCCGTAGTGGTCATCGGAGTTGCAGGGGGAGACGAGGAAGATGAAGTAGGGTGGGGTTAGGGGGTGTTTGTTTTTTGAAAAAACCTCTTCGCCACCTCTTCATCTGCACGCTCGCAGACGCGGGAAGAGGTTTTTACTTCGCAGACTGTTTTAAAAAACGTCTTCCTGACGTTTGCACGGAGAAGATGTGGAACAAGGTCTTCACAACCTCTTCTGAACTCTTCTAAACTCTTTATTTGAGCCCTAACCCTTCTCTTCCCCACATACCCACCTCCCCCATTCCTCCTCCCCACATTTCCACCGCCATCGTCGCCACCTCACCACCGTCGCCGCTCATTTGAGCCCTAACCCTTTATCGCCACATTCATTCTCAACAGCACAAACTAGTTGTACCTTATGCGATAGGGGCGCTTTATAATCACCCGCTCGAGGGTCTACTGTTAGACACGGATAGTGGTGCCATCTCTTTTCTTATTTCATGAATGACTGCAAGAACCGCTGTTATATTCTTTTTGTTTTGATGTGGTAAAAACTAAAAACCATTGATGATCATTGTGGACTTTGGTTACCGGGCAATCTTTTTCATATCTTTTTCCAAAACAATACTGCTTATCATGACATCCACCATCAACTTCATGGATTGAAGTACAATTTTTCACAACCATTTTTCCCTATTTGGGACAAACTTCTTGGGACCTACATGCCATATGATCTCATAAAATGGCCGGAGGGAGGTTTTGAGGCAAGATTATCAAAAGACTAAGCCAGCTCTGTTCATTACTCCATTGTATTATCCAATCAAAACATCATGTGACCGAGATAACTTGACAATTGTAAGGCCCCGTTTCCAGGACGCTTACAACTGGTCAACCATTGCACATAAAACATACATTTATAGTTATTTTACATAAACATTCGCAGCGGAAACATTCAAAGATGGCATTTCATTTCATCATAAAAACTTTTGCAAAATAATGCATCGTTTTTTGGTTACAAAATTTTATTTGTTGTATTACATCACAAAAGTTTTATATAAATGGATGTCATCCAAAAGAGTTGAGCAGCTGCCTCGTGCCATCCTCAGCAACATTACCTGCCAACTGGAAACACATAAAAGTCAGTGTTGCTGAGTGAGTTCTAGTTTTATAATAAAATATACTTTTCTTTCGTAAAACCATCCTTTCTCTTAAAATCATGTTATACTTTACATTCGTTCGTGATCATACATCGTACGTACATACAGATAATCTCATTATTATCTTCGTCATTCTTTCGTTCATTCTTTCGTTCATTCTTTCATCATTTCATTCATTACTTTCGTCATCACCATGAACTTTACCCTTCATGCTCATGATATTGTGCCTAAGCCTATAAAAGACCTTCATCGGTGGTGCCCAGCACCAAGTGGTCACAGTACCTAAGGTAAAGTTCAGGTATACCTGTTGGAAGAAGAAGGCTAATACAACCAAAACTATATCACTTAAGTTATTTTGATGCTGCATGCAAAGGCTTCCGAAGCTTTTCATGGAACTTCCGAAGGTTGTAGAGTTCTTCCGAAGACAAAGGAAAAGTCCAACTTCCGAAGACAGAACTCTACTTCCGAAGACAAATGCATACTTCCGAAGTTCAAGACTTAGAAGAATAAAGTGAAGACCACTTCCGAAGTATGATGAAGAAGTCTCCAAGTCTTGGAAGAAGCAGCCTCTTCCGAAGTATAAAGTGGCTTCGGAAGTACTTACTCTTCCGAAGCCATTTAACCTTCGGAAGACACTGCTATAACCAGTGGATACAAGTATGGTCTCTGACACTCTGCTGCAGACTTCTGATACAGCATGGCTTCTTCTTAAAGAACCATGTTGTTGACCATACTTTATTCCACTGTTTACCTTTTCATGATAGTACAGTTGCTATCTTTAATTAGTGACAAAAGGTAAGTCAGGGACACGTCCTGACTACCAAATCTCAGATAAGACTTTATCCAAGATACCTTAAACTATAGTCTTGTAGTATAGGCTTTAGCTAAAGGATCCCAGCTGGTATCACAGTATATCCGGCTGTAGATAGTATTATATATAGGTTCTCCTTGTAACTCATAAAATAGACAATCTGCTTGTAAGAGTCTTTGTATTTTGAGTTGAGAATCAATATATAAAAGTATCTTGAAAATTATCTTTCTGTGTTCTTAATTACTTTTCATATTGTGATCAACTCTTCTGATTCTTACCCGAGTGTGATTCTAGGTGAGTTTGAGAGAAAGCATTTGTGTTTAAGTGACAAACACCGATCCTGCAATTGGTATTAGAGCTTCTCAGGCTCTTGATTGCGTGATCTAACCATCCAAATCAACCTGTTTTCACTCCTCCCTACCACCCACTCCCTCAAATGGCCCTCAACAAATCTAAAGTAGAATCGGGGACGATGACCAAAGCGCCAATCATCACCCCTGAAAACTTCAGGTCTTGGAGTAGAAGAATGGAAGGCTTCATTAGATACCAAGACAGCAAAATGTGGAACTCGATTGACAATGGACCGTACAAGCCAAAGGTGGCTTCACCTGGTGGAAACGATGCGATGATAGAAAAGGTTGTCGAGGACTATTCTAATGAAGACAGAAAAAAGATGGACATCGATAGCAATGCTATGACCATTCTCATGACTGCAATACCATCTATGACCCCACAAGTCAACTTACATAACCCCCTCCCCCCCGGGAATCCCCTAGGTCAAAGCCTACAATTATCCTTTCTCAGAAAGTTAGAAAAATCTAAGTATGCATCCGTATTTCCTATAGTTCATCCGCATTGGTCTTACTTCGTCCGCATTTGTTCATCCGCATTGGCCTTACTCATCTGCATTTCATGCACTTAGTCAATGTTCATCCGCATTGACTTCATCCGCATTTGACTTCATTCGCATTTCTCAGACTTAGTCAAATGCTCATCTGTATTTCTCAGACTTAGTCAAATGCTCATCCGCATTTCATGCACTTACTCAATGTTCATCCACATTTCATGCACTTAGTCAATGTTCATCTGCATTGACTTCATCCGCATTTCTCAGACTTAGTCAAATGCTCATCCGTATTTCTTAAACTGTCAAATGCTCATCCGCATTTCATGCACTTAGTCAATGTTCATCCGCATTGACTTCATCCGCATTTGACTTCCAAATACTTAGGCAGATTTAAAAACTTAACATGTGAGCCTAAAACATCATATTCAATTTCCATGCACCATTCATCATGTTCTAAGCTTAAATCTTACCCGCTAAGCCTTATAAACACAATCATACATCATCAAACATGAACATAGTCACACATCACATCATAACATCATCATACACACATACAAGCGTACGGGTCCGAAACCCAGTTAAATAAAAAAATATATTTATGCATCTCCAGCCCCAAAATCAGTTAAAAACCTGTAAAGAGGGGTCCTAGAACTCACCTTTGCAGTTTTTGAGTACGACTTCCTCCAGACTCGTTTGCAAATTGAATTCAACCACTTAGAAACCCACTAAAAACATACCCGAACCATACAAACACACATAAGCATAAACCCAAGGATATGACCAATCAAGAACACCATAAAAGCATGAATTCTTACCTTGAATTCGAATTATTTCTTCTTGTTCTTCTTCAAACCCAAGCTCTGCTCTTTCTCTCTCTAAAATCCGAACTCAAAAGTGAAAAGTGGCATGGCATGGGCGGCCATGCTACTTTTATACAACATAAAAAGTAAATATTGTACTTTTTACATGTTTAACCCCTCATCTTAGGTTAAATAGCATTTCTTTCTTTCTTTTCCTTCGCTTTATTCTTCTCTTTCTTTGACTTTAGAAGAACTGGGTGTTACAAGTCCACCCCCCTTAAATAGGTTTCGTCCTCGAAACTTGTTATTCCTCAAAGAATTGTGGGTAATGTTGTCTCATCTCTTCTTCAGTCTCCCACGTAGACTCGGATCCCTTCCTGTGCTTCCACTGGATACGCACAAGGGGAACCACTTTATTCCTCGGCCTCTTTTCCTTTCGATTAATGATTGCCACCGGTTGCTTCACGTAATTGAGCCGTTCGTCTACCTCGATATCCTCCAGTGGAACACTCAGGCCTTCATCAGCTAAGCACTTTCTCAGATGAGATACATGGAATGTCGGGTGAATTCCACTTAACTCATTGGGTAACTCTAATCTATAGGCTACATCTCATACTCGAGCAATGATTCGGAAAGGGCCTATGTATCTCGGGCTCAACTTGCCCCGCTTTCGGAAACGAATGATACCCTTCCACGGTGAGACCTTCAACATAACCCGGTCACCCACCTGGAACTCAATCGGTCTGCGTCGTTTATCGGCATACGACTTCTGTCTATCTTTGGCTGCCTTCATGAAGGCCTTGATCTTTTCAAGCTTCTCGGTCATAGCCTCGATTATCTTGACACTCCTAATTCCTTCTGACCAATATCACCCCAACAAACGGGTGTTCTGCATCTCCTACTGTATAGCATCTCATATGGTGGCATACCAATGTTGGCATGATAGCTGTTGTTGTATGAGAATTCGGCTAACGGTAGGCGGTCATCCCAACTTCCCCCAAAATCAATCACACATGCCTGAAGCATGTCTTCCAATGTCTGAATGGTTCTTTCTGACTGACCATCAGTTTGGGGATGATAAGTCGTGCTAATATGTAACCTCGTCCCCATGGCGTCGTGGAATTTCTTCCAAAATTTGGAGGTAAACCGGGTGTCACGATCAGACACAATAGACACCGACACACCATGATGGTTACAATTTCCTTGATGAATAGATCAGCCAACCTTTCGGATGAATATGTTTCGCGGATCGGTAAGAAGGTTATAGCCCATGCGGGTAATGACAGAACATGAGCTTAAGTCAACCTCGCCTTCAATTCTTCAAACGTCTTCTTTTGAGCTTGACCCCATAGGAACTTCACATCTTTTCGGGTCAACTTAGTTAGTGGAGAAGCGATCTTGGAGAAGTCTTGAATGAATCTCCTGTAGTAACCCACCAAACCCAAGAAACTACGAATTTCGGATGGCGTCTTTGGAGATTTCCATTGCATCACTGCCTCCACCTTAGCCGGGTCCACCATGATCCCTTCGGGGTTCACCACATGACCCAAGAACTGAACTTCGCGCAACCAGAACGCATACTTGGAGAATTTAGCATACAACTTCTCCCTTCTCAGCATCTCCAAAACCTCCCGAATATGACTGCCATGCTCAATCTCGCTCTTCGAATAAATCAGGATATCATCAATAAATACGATCACCGATTTATCCAACATAGGCCGACACACACAGTTCATTAGATCCATAAAAGCAGCTGGCGCATTAGTCAAACCAAAAGACATTGCAAGTAGTGACCATAACGCGTACGGAAAGATGTTTTAGGGATGTCTTGCTCCTTCACCTTCAATTGATGATAGCCAGATCGAAGGTCTATTCTTGAGAACCAACTGGCACCTTGAAGCTGATCAAACAAATCATCGATTCTCGGTAAGGGGTATCGGTTCTTGATCATCAACTTATTCGGCTCACGATAGTCAATACACATCCTCATACTACTGTCTTTCTTCTTCACGAAGAGGACCGGAGCACCCCATGGAGAGATACTCGGTCTGATGAACCTCTTATCCAGCAGCTCTTGCAACTGTCCCATCAATTCTTTTATCTTCATCGAAGCCAACCGATACGGTGCCTTGGCACCAGGTTGGGCACCCAGTATCAAGTCAATCTGGAACTCGATCTCTCGGTCAGGTGGCACTCCTGATAAGTCTCAGCCCTGGGTTTCTCACAATCCTTGTTCACGTGGCCCTCCATGCCACAGTTAAAACACTGGACCGTACGAAAATCCTTGGCTATATGCCCCGCCTTCCCATATTCAAAGCACAAGTTTGACCCAAACCTACATTCCCCACTATGCTCTCTCCCACACCTAACACACTTCTTCATACTCGCACCCGACGCGACCACATGGCGGTCGTCCACCCGTGCCTTCTTTTTACCCGTTGAGGCATCACCCCGACCAAACCTCTTCCCATTCCAGTTTCTATCACCTCCACCCTTCCGACTACCTTCAGCCAGCACCACCATACCCCTTTCATCATATAACCTTCATGCCAAATCCACCACCAACCTAAATGTGCTCGGTCGGGCGGCAATCATGTGCCTGCGAATATCCGCTGGCAATCCTTGAATGTACCTCTTAATCTTTCGAGACAAAGGTGTCACCTGATCCGGCACCAGAAGTGCCATTTCATTAAATTTGGTGGTGTACTGTTGGTGTGTCATCGTTCCCGCCTCCAGTTACAAAAACTCCCTGTAGGATCGTTGAAGGATGTAAGTTACAACACAACAACACAAAGAGGAGATTAACTAAACTTTAATCAAATGGTAAACTGGATTAACCAAGTAGAGATACTAAGAGCACAAGTAATGCAAGATGCAGAACACAAAGAACACAAGTGTATGGTTTTCAAGAATGCAGTATATTGCTTTCTCTATGTTCTATTACAAGTGTTACAAAGCATAATAAAAAGATACAAGAACATGAGATACTTATACTACATCCTACAGCCGGCTATAGTTTGAAAGCCAGCTAGATACAATTGACTAGACAGAAACAAAATCAATTGTAGAGTCAAAAGGCAGATTGCCTTTTGACTTGTGACTATGACATGCCATAGCTCACATCCTTATCTATTACAATAAGGATAAAGTACATAAAGTAGAAAGTTACATACTCAAGACCTTAATGTACAGTTACCAAAAGAATGGACCTTTTCACTAACTCATGTAAGTTGGTGACTTGCAGAGATGCAGCGGAAAGGTGTCCAGCTTTATGGAATAGTACATCAGATAAAGCATGTTACTAAAAGTCTTCGGAAGAAATATGTCTTCATGAACTTGAAGCTTCGGAAGACTTTGTCTCTGAGGCTTTGGAAGACTTCATGTTTGGCTTCAGAAGATTTCACACTTAGAGTATTTTCTGTTTCATGTGTGAAACTTCCTAAGCTTCTTCTTTAATGTACTTGTGCAGCATGCAGGATGGACTTAAGATGTTTGTGTTGCATCAGCCTCTTTATTAATCAACTCCCCCTAGGCTGATGCTACCAAAACACTTAGAAAACTTCAGATATTAACAGTCCTCATTAGGATGATCACCATTCCTTTCTTTATAAGATGATCAGGATCCTTCAGGCTGTCAAAGTGTCTTCTCATATCAAAGAGGTCATGCAGAGGCAACTGAAACATATCTTGCCATGTGTAAATTTCTTCAATGCCTTGATCTCTAATGACATGTCATCTTTCTGGATTTATGGTGTATGTCCAAGACAAGATGGGTCTTTCTGTTGTTAGAGGAGTTGTTTGAATTGGAGTTGGTGTAGCATCCTCTGGCTGCATATCCTCAGGTTGTTCTTATTCATCCTGAGGTTAGAAGAGGGTGCAGTCTTCTTTTTCTTAGGCTTTGGTTTAGAAGTCATCCTCTTCTTTCTCTTTGAAGGTTTTAACTGAGAAGACTGGCTTGCAGTACCAGATTGATCTTTGTTGTCTTTCTCAGTTGGGGCTTCCTCTCTCTCAGGTTCAGAAGGAGAGGGAGGTTGACCCTGTTGTGGATCAGAAGATGAAGCTTGCTGAGTTTCAGCAGGAGGTCCAGGTTGTGTTGTCTCTGGTTGTTCAACCTTAACCTCCACTTCAGTTGGAGCCTGACTTGGAGTGGAGTGTAAGTCAATGAGCTCTCCACTCTTGATCTTCTGCTTGATCACCCTAATATGCTCATCCATGGTGGATATAGACATGGGGCCAAGTCTCCTTCCAGAGAATCCATATAGCTTCAAGAAGCTTATCATCCTCTGCCTGTTAGCAGACTTTTTCATGCTCTTTTGGATGATGGCTCTTGATTTTGCAGCATCTTCCCTTAGCTTCTTCTTTGTTGTCTTTCTGTCCTTGACTAACTCAAGCTCAAGTTGTTTTAAGTACTCGAACTCAACATAGTCATAGGACAAGGGAAAGAGTGCATCTGCCTGGTAGAAGCTTGTGGCACTCAGGTAGTTGATCATCTTGATTCTGTCTTCTTTTTTGTCTACCTGAGGTTCTTGTTGAACCACATCCTCTTATACAGGACTTTCTTGAACTAGGGAGAGAGTAGGCATATCTTTGTACAGTCTTTTTCTTCTTCTCTCTTCTTTGACTTGTACTAGGAGTTCTGCATCTTCTGCCTCCTTCTTCTCCCTTGACCTTTCCAGGTCAACCAGTTTATTCAACTCATCTAAGGGGAGAGAAATGACATTGTCTATGTCATAGTTCCTAGTCTGCAAATAGTTTATCCTGACTGCCCTTAACTTATCATTCTGAGTATCTGGTCTGGGGGCAGCCCTGATAGCAGACTCCATGAGTCTTAAAGACTCAACATAGGAACTTTCTTCCCTTAGCCTCCTTTTCCTCTCTCTCTCTTCCTCCTCAATCTCCTCAGTTGTCATTTTTCTTTTCCCTTTGTCACTCACAGACCTTTGTGACTCAGAGTGGAGAGAGATTTGACCTTCATTGCTTGTTGCAACATCTGAGCTCAGGCCAGAGAGAGGTTGAGAAGCACCTTCACCAGCAGGTGTCTTAGAAGGAAAGTGGATCTCTGCAGCAGTTGATGATGATGAGACAGGGCTCTTAGGTTCTGCCACTGGGCCTTCAGTCAAGGTTTCCCCTATGAAGCTAATCTTAGGGTCTGCCTCAACATCCAGTACCGATGGCATTGCCTGATTGCCTAAGTCTCCTTCTTAAGCTGAACTCTATAGTGATCTTGTCTTGGATTCTTTGAGCTAGTCTGTTAGCTTGTCTTGATTGGCTTGGGTTGACAAGTGGCATGTTGACTAGATCCAAACCTTCATAGTAGTCCAAGGTCTGAAAATTGAAGACTTCTTGTTGTCCTTGAACTCTTATGATGATTAGGGCTTTCCTGATGTTGTCATACCTCCACCTAATGATGTGATTGGAAGATGGTGAAAGTGACATAGCCCTTGGTATCCCATCCTCAAACAGACTTTGTATGAAGGAGCCTGTGTAGTCCACATCAATGTGAACTTGAGGAGGTTGCTGAGAATGCATAATTGCAAGTGAGGATGGTGAGTCCTCAATGTCCTTTCTTTCTAAAGAACTCCCAGGTTCTGTGGTTGTAATGACTTTCTCCCCTTTTTTGGTAGCATCACCCACTTGCATAGGTGAGCTGGAAGATAGGTCAATCACATCCACAGGTTCTTGTGTTCCTGGTTGAGCTCTTCTTAAGGGTCTCCCAGCTAGTTTTTCCTTAAGATATGAAATCTCAAGTTGCTGATCATTGATTCTGTTGTGTAAGGTAGTCACCTGAGATTCAAGGTGACTGACCTTTGAGACTAAGTAAGTGCATGTTTTAGACAGTTTTTACACTAGTAGTCTCAGATTCCTCTCATCTTCATCAGAAGACTCATTAAGGGATGAGATGATTGGACCAAAGTCCTCTCTCTCACCACCAGCTTGAGGTTCTTGGCTGCTGGTTTTCCTCTGCTCACTGGCAATCTCAGTTGAGATGTCAGTGGGCTGAGTTGCCATGGTTGAGGTCTTAATGATGTAATCACTTTCAGAAGTGAGAGCATCTTCCATATGGACATCCTGAACAGGTTCAGGAGTGCCCACCTCAATTGTAGGTGACTGATGTGGGATAGATGTAGGAGACTCAGGAGTATTCATCTCTTTTTGAGTAGGGGAAAAGAAGAGAGACTCATTATACTCACTGAAACCTAAATCTTTATCAGTATAGAAATCAAGGTTGGGAATTAGTTGGTTGAGATCTATAGGCTGGGGATGGTAACTGTCCCCTGAAGGTTGATCACTTGAGTGTTGAGACTCAGAGTGATGGCTTAAGGTAGTTTAGTTAATGAGCTCATCAGGCTGAGCATGAGGAACCTCAGCACTGATTCTTGAAGATATGGGAGTGGTTTGCTCCTCAGGAGAAGTGGGAGCTCCAGTGTCCACTTCTTCCTGTATGGTTGAGTATATGGGGGCCTCCACAGACTGAATAGCCTGAGCAGGGATTTGTTTGGATTTTCTTTGGTAGGTGATGGTGATTTGAGGCTGTGAGAGTGGTTGGGAGGTAGCAGGTGTGGGTTCAACACTAGCTTGTGCTGCTAGGTTGTCACCTTGAGCAATGAGCTCTAACATTTTTAGGACAAGGGCTGTTTCTACCCCAGAGAAGCCAACAGTGGGCTTCCTCAATATATTAAAGATGTCGGGCTTCATCTGTCCCAATTTAAGAATGTTACCTATTTCCCTCAACTGTGAGCCCAGTTCATAGTTAAGAATGTACTGGACATATCTAGAAAACATGTAATACTCTAAGGAGTCTAAATTAGCAAGTAAATTTGTATAAACAAACTGAGAATACCTGAATTTGACCCCTTGAACCATTCCATGGACTATGAAGGAGAGATCCTCAGGAATCTGGTCCTATCTACCATGCTTGTTTGATAAGCTGTGGATGACCACATGAAGCAGGAATCTCCATTAGGATGAGACCTTCCCTCCTAAAGGTCTTTACAGAGAAATCTCCCTCATATCCCATCTGCTCAAAGGAATGATTGACAGCTTCCTTTGGGAAGAACACCTCACCTTCTTCATCATCCAACTAAAGATGCCTATTGATGATGGCGTGAGTGATGAAGATTGTTCTCCCCTGCACTGTGGCAGACAGTGCCTTCTCCCCATCCATAATGACCTCTTGGTAGGTCTTCCAGAATTCAAGCAGCTGATCCTCATAGAGTGGAGGATAATGGTTAGGGAGGTGAAATAGTTAGACAGAGCTAAGAAACGACAAACCTCCGAGGTGAAATAGAGCAACCTGATTGTGTTGTCTGTGTAGCTGCATGGTAAAGTTGAGATCATTTCTGTGAGCAAGGTTGGCCATTTTGAGGTAGCTTAAGGTTGAAGAAAGAAGAGAAAAAGAAATTTCAAAGAGAAATTTAGGGTTTTAGGTTTGGAGGAAGAACATATGATAGAAAGAGGGGAAACCGTTGGGTTTATATGTGAGAAGGATTTCAGATAAAGTTTAATGAAGAGGATAAACTTTGAAATCCGATGTCAGTCCCACCTTTGAAAAAGTAGTTTACTTTTGCTCAAAAAGTAGTTTTCTTGGAAGTCAAAAGCTTCCAAGGTTAATTATCTTCGGAAGTTTTAGTTAAAAAGCTTCCGAAGCTAAATATGACTTCAGAAGATTTTCCTGAGAGATTTGATGATTTTTTTTCGGAAGAGAAATTAAAACTTGAGTGCTTTGTATAGAAATCAACAAAGCTTCCGAGAGTTAATTTTGCTTCGGAAGTAAAAGGTCCTTGAAAATAAGTAAGTGTCTAAGACAAATATTTAATCTTCGGAAGATAGATTTGAAATCTTTTCCGAAGGTAAATTTCTTAGACAGTTAAATATTTTGAAGGTATGATTTGCTTCCGAAGTTAAAAGCATAACTTCCGAAGTATAAAATCATCAAATAATCTAAGGAAAGTCTTCAGAAAAAGATTTTAATCCAAAGAAAACATGAGCTTATGAAAGTGATGAACTAGACAACTTAGGACACACATATTTTAAGAAATAATAAGAATTAGTTTTAAGAAAAAATCTACTCAAGGTTGATCATCCCAATAGCTGATATATTTAAATCTCTGTTCATCAAAAGCCTTTGTAAACAGGTCAGCATATTGTTCATCTGTGTGAACCTTGACTAATTTAACTAATCCTTTTTCATAGTTATCTCTTATTAAATGATACCTGATATTGATGTGCTTTGTCCTTGAGTGCTGCACAAGATTCTCTGTGATGGAGATAGCACTGTTGTTGTCTATGTGAATGGGAGTCTCCTTGAAGTTTAACCCATAGTCTAGCATTTGATTTGAATCCAAAGCACTTGAGCATAGCAGCTAGTAGCAACAATGTATTTAGCTTTAGTAGTTGATGCAGAGACACAGGATTATTTCTTGCATTGCCATGAGACGACCCTTTCACCAAGAAATTGACATCCCCCGGATGTAGACTTTGCAGCCATATTGCAACCACCATAATCACTATTTGTATAGGCATACAGAGTGAAGTCAGAATTCTTAGGATACCATAAGCCAAGTGTTGATGCACCTTTGAGGTATCTTAGAATCCTCTTGACAGTGATAAGGTGAGACATCTTAGGGTTGGCTTGATATCTTGCACAGATGCAAGTAGCAAACATGATATCAGGCTTGCTAGCAGTAAGATACATAAGAGACCCAATCATAGCCCTGTATAAGTACTCATCTACACACTCCCCCTCAAGATCAGGTCCAAGGGAGTGGTTCCTAGCTATGGGTGTCTTAGCAATCTTACAGTCAGTCATATTGAACCTTTTAAGTATGTCTTGAACATACTTTGATTGACTTATGAAGATGCCATCTTCAACTTGCTTCACTTGAATTCCCAGAAAGAAATTGAGTTCCCCCATGGCACTCATTTCAAATTTGTCTTTCATCAGCTTCTCAAAGTCTTTACAGAGCTTTGGATTAGTTGAACCAAAGATGATGTCATCCACATATACTTGAACTAGCAATATGTCTTTTCCTTGTCCTTTGATGAAGAGAGTTCCATCTATAGTACCTCTCCTGTATCCATGTTTACAGAGATACTCAAACAGTGTCTCATACCATTTCCTGGGTGCCTGATGTAGCCATAAAGAGCTTTGTCAAGCTTGCAGACATAATCAGGATGATCAGGATCTACAAAATCAGGTGGTTGTTTGACATAAACCTCTTCATCTATCACTCCATATAAAAAGGCACACTTCACATCAAGTTGAAAGACCTTGAAGTTTTTGGATGCAGCAAATGCCAAGAATATGCTAACAGCTTCTAATCTTGCCACTGGAGCAAAGACATCAGTGTAGTCAATCCCTTCTTCTTGTGTGTATCCTTGAAAACCAATCTAGCTTTGTTCTTGATGATGATGCCTCTATCATCTTTCTTGTTCTAAACACCCATTTGGTTCCAATGATAGTCTTCCCAGAAGGAAGAGGACAAAGGTTCCAAACTTTCTGTCTTTTGAATTGAAGCAGCTCTTGTTGCATAGCTTCAACCCAACTTCCATCTTTAGAGCTTCATCAACTTTCTTTGGCTCTATCTGGGATAGAAAACAAGAGTGAAGACAAACATTTGCTTCATGGGTTTGTTCTCTTGTCTTTACCCCTGAGACAACATCTCCAATGATGTTTGTGGTAGGGTGAGACTTGTGGATCCTAAGCTGAGGGATCACAGCAAGTTGTTGAGAAAGATCTAAATTAGAGAAATTTAAATCTGGCATAGATGTTTCTCCCACCACATCAGCACACTTGTCAAGTGAAACTTGATCCAAGCAGTGTGTGACATCATTGATGTTCTCATTTATGGTGTGGTTAGTGGCATCAAGAAATTCTTGGTCAATGTCACCACCACTGTTGTTGTCTTCCACAATTAAGGTGTTCTTATCTAGTTGTAAAGCCTCTGAGCTGGAATTGGAAGGCATACCAGATGTATCAGCTGAGTTTGTCATTGTTGTGCTGATAGAAACCTTATTTGCAGAAGTAGTTCCAACGGGAGCTGAAGATGTATGACTTGAAGGTCTTCCTAGCTCAAATCTTGGATCAGGATCACCTGTATTTAAATTTTCTGCAGATCCTGAAACATTCTCATAAGATTTGTTAAAACAGTTGGTAACCAAATCAAGATCAAATAACCAATCTGGACCAGAACAGCAACACAGGTGTGTGTTCATTAAAAGTCACATTGGCTGACTCCTCAACAATTCTAGTTCTGAGATTGTACACTCTATAAGCCTTAGCTTGGGAAGAATATCCAATAAAGTGTCCATCATCTGATTTCTCAGCAAACTTGGCAATTTGATCTTTGGTATTCAAGATGGTGCAAGGACATCCAAATGACCTGAGAAAACCAATGAAAGGTTTCCTCTTGTGCCAAAGTTCATAAGGAGTCTTGCCATCAGTCTTAACTACTAAACTCTGTTCTGCATATATCAAGTAGTGTTGACTGCCTCTACCTAGAAGGTGATGGGCAGCTTAGAGTCAGACAACATGGTTCTTGCAGCTTCAATTAGTGTCATGTTTCTCCTCTCAGCAACACCATTTTGCTGAGGAGTCCTGGGAGCACTGAATTGTCTTGTAATACCCTTTTCATCAAAAAATGTATCAAGAATTTGGTTCTTAAATTCAGTTCCTTGATCACATCTTATGATTTTGACCTTGTGATCAGACTGATTCTCAATCTTTAAGATGAAATTCTTCAGAATCTCAGGAGTCTCATCCTTAGTTCTAAGGAAGAAGACCCAAGTGAATCTTGTAAAGTCATCTGTGATCACTAGACAGTATAAGGTCCTTCCTAAACTCATTACACTGATGGGGCCAAAGAGATCCATATGTAACAAGTGTAGGGGTGTAGTGATGGAGTTCTTTTCATTAGGCTTGTGAGATACCTTATGTTGCTTCCCTTTCAAGCATGCAACACAATGATCATCACTTGTAAACTCTTTCTTTGGCATTCCAGTTACCAAATCATGCTTAATTAACTTATTCATGTTCTTAAAGTTTACATGGCACATTCTTTTATGCCATAGGAAAGACTATCACTATTTGCTTTAGACAGAAGCAAACTTCTCTCTCCAGAGGGAGAGGTTTCTTGTAAATCTATCTTGTACATGTTTTCCTTTCCTGGGGGCTCTAAGCAGATATGCTCATGAGGAATGACCACACTAGGCTTAAGAACAATGCACTCATGCTCAGTAAAGAGCATGTTATGACTCTGATCACAAAATTGAGATACACTCAGAAGATTGTATCCAAGCTCCTTAACAAAGTTTACCTTTTCTATGCTGAGCTTACCATTTATGACCTTGCCCCTTCCAAAAATGTAACCACCTTCCTCTCCTCCAAAAGCAATTGGTCCTCCATCAATCCTTTCAAGTTCTGGAGTAGTGACCTATTGCCTGTCATGTGCCTGGAACAGCCACTGTCTATGATCCAGGCATTTTTATCTGTCTTCAGCTGTCCCTGCACAAAGAGAATGATTAGTTACATTTGAAAACCCAAGCCTTGCTTGTCTTAGGCTTATTTGCAGAAGGTAATTCAACAGTAATAGATCATATGGTTGTACTAAGAGGATCTTGAGCTATTGTTGATGGAGAAATCTCAGTCATTTGGTCTTTCTTAGACATCCACACCACCTTTGGAGTCTTGGACTTGACCTTAAAAACTTTGGAAGCCTTTGGAACTTCAGATGTTTTGATGATTGAACCTTCGGAAGATTCTGCAGACACTGCAGCAGACTTCAGTGCTTCGGAAGAACTCCTTTCTTCCGAGACCAACTTTTCTTCCGAAGGCAATTTTCCACATCCCTTCTTTTTAGATTTAGAGCTTCCGAAGGAAACAAGTTTTCCTTTCGAAGCTTGAATCTTCTTCAAACTCTTTGAAGTCTTTGTTTTGGTCATATGGACAGTACCTTTAGGATTGAAGGGACAATCCTTATCAATGTGAGTGGTACTTTCACACATGACACAATTTATCTTCTTCTTCACAAAAGCCTTTTCCTTAGAATAGGACTGTCTTTGGTCACATCCCTTCTCCACCTTCATCTTTGCAGATGCTGAGACAATCCTCTTGGGCTGAGGATTGTGCTTGGAGTTTGATGGTCCAGGCTGTGCAGCAGTGGTACACAGTAGATCAGTCTTCTTCTTGCTACTGAGATGAGTTGAACAAGAACCAGAACTCTTAGTAGAAGAGTTTTGGTTGATGTATTCAGTCCTACCACTTTAAACCCTGCAGAGATAAAAACTTGTTTCTGCTTAGAGTCAAAAGTAGCCTTGATCTCTTGAGCCTTCCTTGCCTTTCTTTTGCTCTATCTGATTAAGTTCTTTCTCATGGACTTGGTTATCACAGTCTTCTTTTTCTTCTCAGAAGGATAGTGGCCCTTCTTGGAATCCTCATCTTCACTCTTCTCAGAGGGATTCTTCACTATCTCTTCTTCATCCTCTTCACTCAAAGGATCTATGAGAGGAAGCTCATCTTCACAAGTTTCACACCTAGGAGATCTTACTGACAAGATTGTGTGTGGAGGAGCAATCTCATTGGATCCCAATCCCTACCTGTTTTGATAGCACACTTTGTTATGCAGGGATGAGGATATCATGTTCTTAAAGGTCTCCTCTTCAAGAACACTCTTTTCTGCCCTGGCTTTGCGGATCACAAGCTCAGCCTGGCATTTAGTTAACTTAGTTATGAGATCTTTGATTTGAGTCCTAAAATCTATGTGTTCATGTTTTAGAACTGAAATGGTTTTCTCTAAGTCCTCTATCTTCAGTTTATAATCATTTTCAGACTTTCTAAAATCAGATTTTAAAATGTTTAAGGACTCAAGGTCAGATCTCATTTCCAAGTTGTAGGACCTGTATCTATTAACTTTAGCAATGCATTCAGGAGTACAGAGATGTTCCAATACCTTGGCTTCATCATGATCTGCCATTAGTGCTTGGTTTGGAGAAGCATCTTCCACCTGAAAGCTCCGGTCAAAGCCTCCTTCTTCAACAGCAATAGTAGCCTGCTTCTTTGACTTCTTATTCTATAGAGCTTTGTCAGTGTAGTTTGGTCTGGATTGTGTTTGGCCACCATTTTTTCTAGGTGCCTTACACTCTCTGGCAAAGTGGCCCATCAAGTTACAATTGTAACACTTGAATTTGCCTTTGTCCAGTCCAAACTTTCCACTAGTTGCATTGCTTGGAAACTTCCTTCCAGTCCTCTTATAGAACTTCTTGGCTCTGTGAGTGAGAAGAGCTATCTGCTGGACTATTTCCATGTATTCCAGATCATCTGGATTAATACAGTTCATGTCTTCAAGAGTGAAAAGAGAGTTGCCACAGCTTTCATCAGAAGACAAATGGTTGAGAAGAGCTTGTCTCTTGTAATGGGCTTCCTTGAGTGTAGTTCTCCCTTGGTGTCTCTAGAAAGGTGATGAAAGGACCCTTGGGTGAGTTTTCAGGGTAGCATATGAGATGATGTTTGGGTTCTATGCTATCCCTTTCAATCACATGTAGGGCTGAACCCATTTGATTGTTGGAGTTGCCAGATGAACCTTGCATGTTCATCTCCATCTAGTAGCCACTGAGAATCCTATATAACTCTGTCAGGTAAGAGTTTTGAGATTTTCAGTTCTCTTGATCACCACACAGTAGTGTGTCATTGCCTAGGAAGTGAGGACATGAACTTCCTTACAATGTCTCTATTCTCAAGAGAAATCCTCCATCCACTAGGGTATCCACAATCTTAACATACTTGAAGTACTGCTGAGTCATGGTCTCACCTGTTTTGAAGGTGAAGTTTTCAAACTACTGCTTCAGGAGACCTTCTTGTTCTCCTTGGCTTCAGAGGAACCTCATACATCAGTTTCAGTGCATCCCACAGTTGCTTGGCTGTTTTGCACTTCTTGAAACCTTTGTACACAGAGTTTGGAAGGGCTGTTTGAAGGGCTGTCATGGCTTTTCTGTCAATCTCTACTCTCTTCCTATCTTCATCGGAGTAGTTAGCCACATCTTTGGGGATCATACCAGCACCAGTAGCAGAAGGTGTGCTGGGTATGAAAGGTCCATTCTAATAGATTCCCACATTCTTGAATCAAGAGACCTGATGAAACCTTCCATTCTTAAACACCAGTGTCAAACTCATCAAGAGTGATCAGTGGGGACTTGTTCATGGTTCCAGTTTCCATATTAGTTTTGGAAATGGCTTCCATTTGAAAATTTTAGTATTTGTGTGTGTGAGGGATCTTAAGATGGTGAGATCTTATATCAAGAGCCTGAAATGCTCTGATACCAAATGGAGGATCGTTGAAGGATGTAAGTTACAACACAACAACACAAAGAGGAGATTAACTAAACTTTAATCAAACAGTAAACTGGATTAACCAAGTAGAGATACTACAAGCACAAGTAATGCAAGAGACAGAATACAAAGAACACAAGTGTATGGTTTTCAAGAATGCAGTATATTACTTTCTCTATGTTCTATTACAAGTGTTACAATGCATATTAGAAAGATACAAGAACATGAGATACTTATACTACATCCTACAGCCAGCTATACTTTGAAAGCCAGCTGGATACAATTGACTAGATACAAACAAAATCAATTATAGAGTCAAAAGGCAGATTGCCTTTTGACTTGTGACTATGACATGCCATAGCTCACATCCTTATCTATTACAAAAGGATAAAGTATATAAAGTAGAAAGTTACAAACTCAAGACCTTAATGTACAGTTACCAAAAGCATGGACCTTTTCACTAACTCATGTAAGTTGGTGACTTGCAGAGATGCAGCGGAAAGGTGTCCAGCTTTATGGAACAGTACATCAGATAAAGCATGTTACTAAAAGTCTTCGGAAGAAATATGTCTTCATGAACTTGAAGCTTCGGAAGACTTTGTCTCTGAGGCTTTGGAAGACTTCATGTTTGGCTTCGGAAGATATTGGTCTTGGCTTCGAAAGATTTCACACTTAGAGTATTTTCTGTTTCATGTGTGAAACTTCCTAAGCTTCTTCTTTAATGTACTTGTGTAGCATGCAGGATAGACTTAAGATGTTTAGGTTGCATCAACTTCTTCATTAATCTCTACACTCCCTCTCGACCTTATCCATTTCCCAATGAGGACAAAACTCCTCGATCACTAACTTCTTCAACTCCGACCATCTCATTCTTCCGATCGCCCGACTACCCTCGGCTTGGACTATATTGTCCCACCAGCACAGATCCGAGTCTACAAAATATTGGGTAGCGAACTTAACTTTCTGGTCCTCTCGGCACTCGCTGATATCAAGTACAGCCTCCATTTCCCTCACCCACCGGTGAGCAGTAGCCGCAGTGCCATTACCATCAAAAGTAGGGGGCTTGCATCTCATAAACACCCCGTAGTTACCTCGTACCGCCTCCTACACATGCTCTGCTTCTTCCTCTTCTTCGTTGTCAGACGGAATCGTCTCAGTCTCGGGCTGTCTTCCTTCACCCGTAGGTCTACCCCTTTCCCTTCTCTCCCTCTCTCTAACTGCCTTTATCACTTCGGTCACCACAGACGGTAGGATCGTCTGCATGACTTGATGCACTTCCTCCATAACCACCTCCTTCACTAAGGCTCTCAGATTAGCACTCTCATCTCCGCCCTCCGGATGAGGGGTTTTTGGTTCTTCATGAACCACCTTTTCGGCCCTAGGCCTTCCTCTCGTAACCCGTGGTTCAACACCACGTCCGCCACCACACGACGCTTTAGATGATCTACCACCGGCCATCCTCTAACTCACACTGAAAAATAAACACTATACGATCATTCAAGGAAACAGCTCAGTTTATGGCAAGTATAGTAAGTCCCTAATTACAGTGGCCAGTTGTGACTAGCCACTTACTTTACTTTTCATACCCCAAGCATTACATGTCCTGACTACATCAGTATTTAAACCTACACACAATACATAACCACATACCATAAGCACGTAATACCGGTTAACATTACGAAAATACCTGATGGCACGCAACTACTCAAATTGGCATCCCATTTCCAATTCCGTCCCATTCTTAGTTTAAGTTAAGGTTTATTTTGAAAATTTACCCATTTCACTTAAACTTTGGCTCTAATACCAACTTGTAAGGCCCCATTTCCGGGACACTTACAACTATTCAACCATTGCACATAAAACATACATTTATAGTTATTTTACATAAACATTTGCAGCGGAAACATTCAAAAATGGCATTTCATTTCATCATAAAAACTTTTTCAAAATAATGCATCATTTTTCGGTTATAAAATTTCATTTGTTGTATTACATCACAAAAGCTTTATATAAATGGATGCCATCAAAAAGAGCTGCGCAGCTGCCTCGTGCCATCCTCAGCAACATTACCTGCCAACTGGAAACACATAAAAGTCAGCGTTGCTGAGTGAGTTCTAGTTTTATAATAAAATATACTTTTCTTTCGTAAAACCATCCTTTCTTTTAAAATCATATTATACTTTACATTCGTTCGTGATCATACATCGTACGTACATACAGATAATGTCATTATTATCTTCGTCATTCTTTCGTTCATTCTTTCATCATTTCATTCATTACTTTCGTCATCACCATGAACTTTACCCTTCATGCTCATGATACTGTGCCTAAGCCTATAAAAGACCTTCATCGGTGGTGCCCAGCACCAAGTGGTCACAGTACCTAAGGTAAGGTACAGGTATAACATTGTCATATGCTATGCCCTTCATGCTCATGATACTGGACCTAAGCCTATAAAAGACCTTCATCGCTGATTCCCAGCACCAAGTGGTCACAGTACCTAAGGCACGCAACAATGGTTCATCCATATGGTCAATCACAAAGAAAGACCCCAATGTGTATCCTTTGGGGTAGCTAACCCGCACACCGTTGAGCTAACACCTACAATGGGTGTGCACCTCCATACATTTGCTTGCAAGCCTTTCTTACATTCATTCATTCATTAATGCATGCATTCATCATCATGTTCCTATTTCATTATCTTTCACTTTACGTTACATAATACTTCGTTCATTCGTTAACGTGACATGTAAAGCCATAGGAAAGATAAAGATACATCATCATAAGAAACATGAACATATCATTCAGTCATCATCATGCAGGGCATCATACATACATAACATACATCATGTGTAACCATGCAACATCATCAGCATTAGCATGCATAAGCATCAATCATATATCATTACATGCCAATCATACCATCTATGACCCCAAAAGTCAACTTACATAACCCCCCCCCCCCCCCCGGAATCCCCTAGGTCAAAGCCTACAATTATCCTTTCTCAAAAAGTCAGAAAAATCTAAGTATTCATCCATATTTCCTATAGTTCATCCGTATTTGCTATAGTTCATCCACATTGGTCTTACTTCATCCGCATTTGTTCATCCGCATTGGCCTTGCTCATCCGCATTTCATGCACTTAGTCAATTTTCATCCGCATTGACTTCATCCGCATTTCTCAGACTTAGTCAAACACTCATCCGTATTTCTCAGACTTAGTCAAATGCTCATTTGCATTTCATCCACTTAGTCAATGTTCATCCATATTTCATGCACTTAGTCAATGTTCATCCGCATTCACTTCATCCGCATTTGACTTCATCCTCATTTCTCAGACTTAGTCAAATGCTCATCCGTATTTCTCAGACTGTCAAATGCTCATCTGCATTTCATGCACTTAGTCAATGTTCATCCGCATTGACTTCATCCGCATTTGACTTCCAAACACTTAGGCAGATTTAAAAACTTAACATGTGAGCCTAAAACATCATATTCGATTTCCATGCACCATTCATCATGTTCTAAGCTTAAATCTTATCCGCTAAGCCTTATAAACACAATCATACATCATCAAGCATGAACATAGTCACACATCACATCATAACATCATCATACACACATACAAGCGTACGGGTCCGAAACCCAGTTAAATAAAAACATATATTCATGCATCTCCAGCCCCAAAATCAGTTAAAAACTAGTAAAGAGGGGTCGTAGAACTCACCTTTGCAGCTTTGGAGTATGGCTTCCTCCAACTCATTTGCAAATTGAATTCAACCACTTAGAAACCCACTAAAAACATACCCGAACACATACAAACACATAAGCATAAACCCGAGGATATGATCAGTCAAGAACACCATAAAAGCATGAATTCTTACCTTGAATTTGAATTATTTCTTCTTGTTCTTCTTAAAACCCAAGCTCTGCTCTTTCTCTCTCTAAAATCCAAACTCAAAAGTGAAAAGTGGCATGGCATGGGCGGCCATGCTACTTTTGTACAACATAAAAAGTAAATCTTGTACTTTTTACATGTTTAACCCCTCATCTTAGGTTAAATAGCATTTCTTTCTTTCTTTTCCTTCACTTTATTCTTCTCTTTCTTTGACTTTAAAATAACTGGGTGTTACAACAATGTTCTTTAATTTATATTTATTTTAAGGGAATCATGAATCACAATCTAATGAACTTGATAGTAAAGGTTCTCAAGTTCACATTCTCTGACTGTGATTACTATTTTGATTATTCTTTTCTTTCCATCCATTCTCTCTATTTCTGTTTCTTGATTAGTCTTTGATTTAATAATGCAACGATGATTTGTAACTTATTATTTGAGTGTTTTTAGTAGTCTTGCAAATTTATAACTGGTGTGCTATTCTTTTGACATGATTTCTCTGTTTGAAACAAAACCCATTTAAGTTATAGCTAAAGTTTTATTGAATCATAGTTCATAAAAAGAAGGTAATGTGGGCTTTTATATGGGTATGATGAAGCCATGGTACTTATAGCTTACTGCTAGATACAACATTGATGACTGATGCATTAGGAACATGATATTTTAGTGTTTTTATATAATTATATATATGGGGGTAGATTACAGTCAACCCAATACGAGAAATTGTTATAAAAACACTTAAAATCAGACAAGAACTATACATAAATCAATGAAATCGAAAACCCAT
>CM046449.1:68931472-68996958 GCA_025506515.1 Flaveria trinervia
CCCATATTTACAGTGACATCCTCCATATGCTCATTATCCATATCATAATCACATCCTCCATATGCTCATCACCTATATTCACAGTCACATCCTCCACATGATCATCTACTTGTTCATTGCCAAAATTTACTACAACATCATCTACATGCTTATTGCTTATGTTTACTATCACACTATCACCTTCCTGCTCATTACATCGGGTATCATTATGCCACTCAAGTGCTAACTGTCGTATACAATTAGATGACCCGACATCAATAATCTCTTCCATCATTACTTTAGAATCACCTTTAGGTGGCTAAAAGTATGTGTTTAGCTTAGTATTCCCATGCTCTATATAAATCTCAATCAACTTTAAAATGGGCACATACTGCAACATGTTAAGTACATTCTTATCGTTTCCAAGAACTCATAGGCTGAAATCCAAATCTTGTACTGGAATCTTGAAGTGGTAGTAAATTACCTAATCTTTTGGATAACCTAAAATCTGGATGATTGCGTCAATCACATGGGCAGAGAACACATTTTGATCAACTAAGTTCATAAATTTGACCTTGCCATGCATATATCTTTTGAATGGGAAGTCCAAAAACTCTCCACCATGGAATATTTAAAAAAACAAGTTTGGCTCTTGAGCTGCATTAAAAAAGCAAATGATACCATTAAAACAAAATCAAGATTTTCAACTTGTTAACCAAAGATTAAACACCTATCGTATATTTCTTGTGTATCATACTCTACTTCATTGGGAGCATGCACACGTCACATGACGAAGGGTGAATCAAAGAGAATTTTGAAATGTGGGAGATGATTTTATGACCTAGGTTTTTCTTATTTTGTTATTATGTAATGACAGAGACACATTCAAATATGAATTGACCAAATTACCCTCAGGTGGATGCATGTTAGTGGGATTTAACGGCATAAACTCATGGCGTCAGCAAATTAAACTAAAAAGAATAAATTTTTAAAAAGTCAGGCCCATAATAAAAGACAAAAAATGTTTGTACTCAAGTGGGGACAATTTGCAAAACACAAGGATGAAACCGAGATTAACTCAAAATTACAATTTAACCATCTTTTAAAACCCATCTTAACTTTGTTCAATCTAGATGACTGGATCTTCCAAACAATATATTCACGCTCTTGTTAACGTAATATCTTTTTTATTGGTCCATCTCCGAGCTTTTGCCCTATTTTTCCTTCTATGGTTTGGCATGTACCTCCTCCTTATCCTCATCCTCCTCATTCTCTTTTAGCATCTCTTTTTCCTATCCTAACAAAGGAAGTGTTATTTCACTAAAATTGAAGTCTTCATGCTAATATTTTGAAACTTGTTTGAGTATACTTTTGACATTAGAAAGTGCATGTATTATGAAACCGGAAAGCGTGCATATTGGTTGTAGTAATGTGATGGTTGGAATTATAGATAATATGCTAGAGTGTCAAATTGGTGAGTTTATAGATAAGGTGATTATGAGGTTTGTGATGCGTGACAATGATTCCATAATTTTTGAGAAATATAATAAAAGATTGAATTATATTTGAGAGTGGAAAGAAATGCATAAAAATGAGATTGAGTGGTATTTATAGTGTTAAAAGTGGGTAATGGTCAAAGAGTAGAGTGTGCATAATCTTGAGGCTTGGTACGTTATCATTGGGATGTAGGGGTGGTAATGGGTGTCACCGGGTTCACTTGACTTAATAAACTCATCTCCCTTGACTTACAAATATTATTTCAAAGATAATTACTTTCTCACACTTTGACTTTTTGTTTTTTTGTTATTTTGAAGAGGGTTCCATTTACAATCTTTGATCATGAGGATTAATAATGCATATATAACCTTTCATTATTTTTATAGAAAGTCATAATCTTAATTGGGTTTTATAAATATTTAGATTTGTAAAACTATCCTAAGTCCTGAATACATCATCTGAACATTTATTTCACAATGTTTCATTAGTTGATATTGTAATTCATCAATTGAATGCTTCATTGTACTTGATCTAGGCTTTTGTTAATTTATAAATCATTATTTTTACCACGAATGATCTCACGGTCGAAGTGTTAATATTATGAAACGTCTATTTGTTTTAAATGATTGGTTTAATTCCCCATCTTGGTTAGGTCGATCCATGATCGATCCATAATAATTGTATTTTAACATATCGTGATCATCTTGATATCATGATGCTTTAGTTTGACTTGACCTGATGTTTTTGATATCATTTTATGCAACTTTTTACATCATATAGTACGAGTAAGATTCATAAACACATGATCATTGGTAAGTGACTTGTTATATCACATGTAATTATTTTTATCGTCATAAAATTAATAGCAAAAAGGTGGTAATGATGAATCACATTGTATAAAAAGCAATTAGGGAACAAAGTCCTTCATTATAGAAGCTTTTAAACTCTATACGTATGAGTTGTCATCATTTGATAGAATAAGTTACTAAGTTTCTTACTTTTTTAAAATGTTAGTTAAAGTGTACAATAAGTACTTTTGAAAATACGTGAAAGAGATGCTTAAACTTCATGATGAGATTTAGACTCGTAATGCTAAGCAGTTTGTTATGTTTTTTTAAAATTTATGTATGCATGTTATGTTTATGATATATCTAAAAACTTATTTATGGGAAGAAAACACTTTTACTAGATAACATACTCATGTTTATTACAAAATATCCGCTAACAAAGCAATATTTTTAGAAATGCTTGTGATTTTTGTATGTCAGGTTATCAATACTATCAAATAACATACTGGAAGGTGCTAGAAAGTGAAAATAAATATATAAAGTAGTAAATGTAATGAATTTAATTATATAGTTCATATACTGTTATGTTATTATTAAAACATTAATGAAACTAGTTTGTTTTCCAATCACGTTTCATGGTAGGGTTTGAATATGACGTAAGTTAGGTAATCAAAAGACTTTCTTTCTACTTAAGGCTCATAAACAACGATTCATTGTGGCTGCAAATAATACAATTGCTACACCGAAACAATGCACATGTTCTTTTTCTTCGTCATTGCCTATCAAATGGGTCGGAACATGTTCCAAATCAGCCAAGGCACAATCCTTTAAATCAAAAAATCAGAGTTCAATAAAAATATGAAATGTGTTCACAAATGAAACAAAATCCCACAAAGGCCTCGACCAGATCACAAAAGTTCTCAGAAAAGAGTCTATGATTGAGTTGCCTTCGTACAAAACACCACACAACAACAGGCTCAGATGAACTCAGGTCTACATCACAACCATGACAACATGCATGTACATCAAATGAGCAAAGTTTTTTGTCGGGATTTTAGATGAACCCAAGCTCGTCATTATTAACCCTTATATAAACATATCACCATGCCTAAAGGCGGACAAAAATAGCGATGATAGACAGCAGCAACGATGCCACACGACTGTCGTTCAAGCCAACAAAGGCTACCCAAAAGCATATGGCAATGGCCACGACTACAACTATCGGCAACAACGGTGTCACACGACCATCGAGAACCCTCTCTCTTAACAACAAACCGACATAATGAATAAAGGACACCCATATGAAACCCTATTTAAAGTGTTAGAAGACAAATGCAGTTCAAGTTCTTGTACACACACAACATCACATGTACATGCATAAGAAGGTTCTACCAACTGCTAGAAACATTCCAAACTAGTGTTCATGAACTTGATACATCATAGTCGATGTCGGTCGACCCAAAAGCCACTAGCGATGGCAATAACACACCATGACCACCCAAAGGCAATTAGTTGGGGTGGCAGCAACAAGCTAGCTCAATGGTCTCCCACAACGATGACATCCCATCACGACCGGGAGTCGTACGCAATGAAACTAACATGCAGAATCAAGGAGACAATGGCTAACCAAAGGCGAACGGTAACAACGATGACAAACAGTAGCAACGGGGCCACACGACCACCGGAAACTCTCTCTCTCAACAACAAACCAACATACTAAACAAATGACACCATATGAAACCCTATTTAAGGGGTTAGAAGACAGATGATGTTCAACTGCTTGTACCCAACATAACAACACATGTACATGCATGATCATGTTGTAGCAATTGCTAGGAACATTAAAATTACAGTTCATGGACTTGCTTTATTAATATTATAGAATGATGTTTGTGATTTTGATCACTTCTGTTGTCACACGTGTAACACCTGGTTATTTTTTTTAAAGTCAAAGAAAGAAGAATAAGTTGAAGAAAAAGAAAGAAAAGTTATTTAACCCAAGTGGAAGGGTTAAAAGTGTTAAAAAGGACAAAATGTTTGAAAAGTGGGTGTAAAAGGTGATGGCCGCCCATCACCTCCTACACACCTTGTACTATTCGGATTGTTGAGAGAGAGAGAAAGAGAGCTGAAACTCTCGCGTATTTTGAAGAACCTGTGTAAAAGTCAAATTCAAGGTAAGAATTCATGTGTTTAAGATGTTCTTAACTAGTCTTATCCTCGTTGTGTGCTTATGTATGTTGTGTGTGTTCGGGTATGTGTTTTGGTAGGTTTTAGGTGTTTGAGCTTTGCAAACGGTTTGAAGAAGTCTTACCCAAAGAGTTGCAAAGGTGAGTTTTAGAACCCCCTTTTTACCTGTTTTTAACTGATTTTGGGGCTGGAAATACATGTATGAATATTTTTACTAAGTTGGATTTTATACCCGTATGTATGTATGTGTGTATGA
The DNA here is from genome assembly GCA_025506515.1 of Flaveria trinervia. NCBI lineage: Eukaryota > Viridiplantae > Streptophyta > Magnoliopsida > Asterales > Asteraceae > Flaveria > Flaveria trinervia. Next base: position 68,936,180 of record CM046449.1, read on the forward strand.
TGCGGGTGGGGTTTGATTTTAGGCTATGTATGTGTTTGATGCTGTTATGGTTGTGTTTCTATGGCTTAGAATGTAAGATTTAAGCTTAGAACATAATAGATGGTGTTTGGGGACCGAATTATGAGGTGAAGTGTGACCTGGGTTGCTCATGCGCCCAAACAATAACTCATACACCCAGCCATAAATAACTGCTAAGTGTTCCTCATGCGGATGAAGTCTGCTAGAGGAAATGCGGATGAACATGTTAATGCGGATGTGTATAAGTCAATGCGGATGAGTATAAGTCAATGCGGATGAGTATGAGTCAATGCGGATGAGTATAACTCAATGCGGATGAGTATGAGTCAATGCGGATGAGTATGAGTCAATGCGGACGAGTATAAGTCATTATGGATGAGTATGAGTCATTGCGGATGAGTATGAGTCAATGCGGATGAGTAAAAAGGAAATACAGATGAGTAAAAAGGAAATGCGGATGAGTAAAAAGGAAATGCGGATGAGTAAAAGGAATTGCGGATGGGTAAAAGGAAATGCGGATGAGTAAAAAGGAAATGCGGATGCGTAAAAGGAATTGCAGATGAGTAAAAGGAATGCAGATGAGTAAAAGAAAATGTGGATGAGCAAAGGAAATGCAGATGAGTAAAGGAAATGCGGATAAGTAAAGGAAATGCGGATGAGTAAAAGAAATGCGGATGAACAATAAGAAATACGGATGGACAATAAGAAATGCGGATGAATAATAAGAAATGCGGATGAATAATAAGAAATGCGGATGAATAATAAGAAATGCGGATGAAGACTTAGAATATTTTTCTGACTTTTTGGGGAAAAAGTGAAATGTAGGCTTTGACTTGGGATGTTCCCGAGGGCATAGTAAGTTGACTTTTTGAAGTCAATGATGATGGGACGGGCATAGTATGATGATGTATGATATGACTTGATGATGTATGATTGATGTTTATGCATAATGGTATGTATGATGTATGTTATGTATGTATAATGATGCCTTGTATGGTGATGTTGTATGTGTATGTTGATGTTCCTTATTATGTATGATTATTTTCCCGTGGGTTTACGTTGAATGTTAATGAATGAATAAAAAGTATTATGTAACGTAAAGTAGAAGATAATGAAAAGAGGAACATAATGAGAGAATGCATGCATTAATGAACGAAGAAAAGTAAAGTAAGTCTTGCAAGCCTTGTATGTGGAAACACCCCAATGAAGGGTGTTAGTTCAATGATGTGTGGATAGCTACCCCAAAAGGATGCACACCGAGGTCTTTCTTTGTGATTGTCCGTTTGTATAGAACCTTTGTCGCTTACCCTAGGTGCTATGGCCAGGCTGCTGAGCACCATGACGATGGGTCTCTGATAGACCTCGGCCCAGTACCCGCTTTATGCATGACGGTGGGGTATAGCACATGACAATGGTACACCTGAATTTACCCTAGGTACTATGGCCAGGCTGCTGAGCGCCATGACGGGGGTTTATGATAGACCTCGGCCCAGTACCTGCTTTATGCATGACGGTGGGGTAAAATTCATGGTTTTTGATGGGATTGTAAATAAGTAAGATGAATGTATAAATGAAAGTAAGAAAGCATGAATGAATGAGAATGAAAGTATATATGAAAGTGAATGATAATGACGTACGATGAAAGAACGGAAGTTAACAAATGAATGATGAAGATAATAATGATATTATCTATGTGTATGTATAATGTGTGACCACATACAAAAATAAAGAGCGGTTTTAAATGGAAGTAAAGTATGTTTTATTTAAAACTAGAACTCACTCAGCAACTCTGACTTTTTATGCATTTTCCAGTTGACAGGTGAGCATTGCTGAGGATGACACAGGGCAGCTACTTGGCATTTTTGGATGACATCCATTTGATAGAACTATGACGTTTTTGTGATGTAATGCAAATAATGATGTTTTGTAACCGGTCAACAATGTATTATTTTGCAAAAGTGATTATAATGAAATGGATGTTTAAATGTTTTCGCTACAATGATTTCTTTGAGTTAATGAAAATATATGTTTATGTGTGATGATTGAACAGCTGTGAGCGTTCCGGACAGGGCCTTACAACACGTCAATGATAACCGAGCTAAAATGTTAATGATTAACTACCTCCTCCAAAGAAGAAGATAACGGAAACCAAAAAGTTCTTACGTGAAATACTAAACATACAATCCAAACTACTCAAATTACCTAAATGGAATCAATCAATGAGTGACAAGCACTTCATTTTTAACCACATCCATATTAAAATACTCAAATTACTAGAGGCAGTTATAGATAAGCACCCAATCTTTTTTTACCATAAGTTAATTTAAACTAAATTATATATTTAAAAACACAAAAAACCATTTCATTATTTCAAAATACATAATACAAATTACTTCAAAATAAATAAAAAATAAGAAAACATTTAACATAGGTATTTTTTTTCGGGTTGTTGGTCTCATTCTTCTTCATCACCTTACTTTTTCTTCATATTCTTCATCACCTTGTTGTTCTTCATCTTCTTCATCACATTTGTTATCATGTATGAGGTGCGGGGCTGAGTTATGAAACAATCAGTTTTCGTAGCAGGGTGCAGGTTTTGTGTTAAAACACGAATTGAGCGGGTGCAACTTAAATAGACATGTTTGGTTTTTGATATTATGAGTTATATTAGAATATCGAAATTGAGGGTGTTGTATTCGGTTGTTGTTGCTTCGGTTGATTTTTGCCATAATTGGATCTATAAATGTTTGATCCGTCTAAAAAATGTTCACTTAGGTAGTTGCAGTAGTTTCAAACCCCGTTAAAAAATACATAATCAAATAACATAAAATATATTTTAGTCTACTATTTATTTTGTGATAACCACTTCAAATAGATTAATAGTAGGATGCTTGGGTTCCTCGATGAAGACTTGGGTTCAGTCCTTTATGGGTAAACATATTAAGTGGGTGGGCCACGACGTTGACTAGGAGCGAAGGCCAGGTACAAGCGCAAAATGATGTTGTGATAGAGATAGTAGTTTAAAATATCACATTTTGCCTTTGAGTAATCCTGTGAGCCACATTATCTCATATGGATTTCTTAGCCAAGAGTGTCACTGGTCGGTTAGTGAATCACTATCACTTATTTTTGTTTATTTGGGAAAATATCATGAAATAGTAACTAAGTTTTAAAAATGTTCTAATTTAGTCATCAAATTTTCTTATGTCATGAAAGTAACGGAGGAGAAGATGCGATGAAAAATTTTCAATATATGAAATTATATTAAAAATAAAAAAATATTAAATAAATAGAAAAAGTACATAAAATTCATGTTACCATTCCACATCTGAATCAAAAGAAAAAGAATATTTTCTAATTGAAACAAAAAGTATAACATGTTACAAACATGTTAAGACTTTTTAGTTTATATAAAACATGAAACCCAAGTGATATAATTAAAAAAAATTTAAAACTTAAGTTAACTAACTAAAACATTTTAAAAAATAGTTAATAGTTAATATTTTATAAAGTTATATTTTTATATTTGTTTTATTTATATTTATCTTGTGAACCCTTGTTAAACCAACTAGATATGATATTGTCAAGCATAGCAGGCGAAAGAGGGTTTATGGTGGGCTTTAGAAGAAAGTCAAAATGTTGAACACTCTGGTTTCTTCTTCTTCAAGCTCCTCAACACCAATGTCACCCCTTTCACATTAATCAATCAATCTCCCCCTTCATTCAAAAATTCAACCATCGACTTCACCAGCATTCCAATTTCTCCACCATCCCTCATGTTGAAGGCTTTAAGGTCTTCTTCGTGCTTACAGCAAGCTCGTTTCACCACAGGGGCATCATACATACATTCCAATTCACGCCATGGGATCACATTAGTTCCCCTTTTCACCGAGTGTTGCGGTCTGTTATTGAGGATACAAACCCTAAATTGGTTCGAAGGGTTTTCTTCTGTTCGGATTCGAGTGATGCATCTGGGTCGGATTCGGTTTCTGCTGCTGAAGAAGGTGAAGCGAAATCTGCAGCGGCGATTGTTCCCACTGCTATAAAGAAACCGGATGACTTTCTCACGGTTATCTTTTTCTTCTTCTTCTTCGCTGTTTTCATGTAGATTTCTGATTTATGTGATCAAATTCTGTTTCTTTTGCTAATTGTGTTAGAAGTTAGAAGTTTGAATGCCGTTTTTCACTTTTGCAAATAGTAAAATGCTAATTTATTTTCTTATTTGCAGGTGTTAGCATTGCCATTGCCACATAGACCTTTATTTCCGGGGTTTTATATGCCAATTTATGTCAAGGTATGTCTTATCTTACTTCTTTGTGTATTAGTACATGGATACAACTCCTACTTTAAGCAATAGTTTTTGTTATTAGTTTCATATTGTTAGCCTGTAAATACTTACTTTTATCACTATATACTTTCTAGTTTCTCCATAAGAATCATGGATTCGTTCCTTATAAGAAAGAAATATAAAGGGAAAAAAACCATATGAAATTTGCGCAGATTCAACTAGAAAGCCTCTTAGAGTCTCTTTTAGTTATATCTTTATCTAGTTGAGAAGGGATTCTATGATTTTCTCTGGTCATGCTATAACGGTTATATTCATGAATCATGAGATATCTACGTAATGCGTTTCTCTGACGGTTAGTCATATATTGTTGCATGAGGAGTAGAACTCTTCATATAATGATGCACCATATGCTAACAGATGATGATTTTAGTGGGCTTTATATATAATTGAAAATTGGCTAATCAAGTTCTTTTTTTTCTTTCCTCTTTATATTTAGCATCCATGTATATGCTTTATTGTGTAAGTTTAATTTTTAATATAGGTAGACGGCAGTTAATAGTTTGTTTTACTTTTAGGATCCTAAGCTACTAGCAGCATTAGTAGAAAGTCGAAAACGACAGGCTCCTTATGCTGGCGCATTCCTTGTAAAAGATGACCCAGGATTTGAGGTCACTGGTTCAGATCCAGAGAAAAACATTTACGAGTTTAAGGGCAAAGAATTGCTAAACCGTCTCCATGAAGTTGGTACACTAGCTCAGGTACTTGTTATGATGCAAATATTGTTAATTAATTGCGTTAAACTTGTTAATCATATAATTTTGTATCAATAATGAGAAATTTGATCTTTTTAAGTAGATTACAAGTATTCAAGGAGACCAAGTTGTCCTTATTGGTCATAGGCGGCTTCGCATTACAGAGATGGTGAGTGGAAGCTTTATTTCTGCATCTTGGTTAAATGTAGAGGTGGCAAGATGGGCAGGTTGGTAAGGGGTCGGATATGTTTTAGCTGCTGAAATGGGCCGGGTTATGTTGAACATTTAAAAAGTATCTATAAATATATGGCGTCTTTGTTTTTATTACAAAAATAATAATAATACAATAATAATCTAAAGATATTTGAAGAAAAAAACTTGGTTGACTGAATTCATTAAAATTAGAACTTTGATGACTATAACTTGTTTGAACTTTTGATCCATTCCTCTTTTAGCTAATTCTTTTTATTTGACCCGTTTGGGATAAAACACAACCCAAAGTTGAACTGCTCACAAGTAAACGGGATATTTCATCTATAGCTAAATGAATCAAAGCATTGTACTTGGAGATATAGGCTACCTCATTTTCATGGTTTTTTTTCTCTAGACTAAATTATTGCATCTTATATAGGTCAGTGAAGATCCCCTTACTGTCAAAGTGGATCATCTAAAGGTATCATTTTCTCCTATTTTAAATACACAGAGATGCAATTAGTAAAATCTGATGGAATCTAATCTCATTAATATATTATTCATTGATGCAACACCGCATGTATTTGATTTCTTTCTTTTATGTATCACAGGATTCACCATACAACAAGGATGATGATGTGATAAAGGCAACTTCATTTGAGGTCATAACAACCCTTAAAGATGTTTTGAAGACAAGTTCTTTTTGGAGGGATCATGTTCAAACATACAATCAGGTTAGCTTCTTTTAAGTTTTCTTTAAATTATTCTAGTTATAATTAATGAACTTTTCTTCTATTTCTCTCGATCTTCTACAAGTATAGTAGCTTGATAGTTGTTGTTTTTGCGAAAATTTTGCAATCTTGTCCTACATGTTTTGGCCTATTAATCAACAAGTCATATTTTATCGATCCAAAAACAAAATTAATATTATAATTAAAGTATGTCAATGGCGCTACTAGGTTATATTGGAAATATTACTCTATATAAAGCTTTGTACAAGTAGGTCATCTTTCATTTTTTAGTTTTTTTATGTTCTTTATAAAGTTGGTGTATTATTGTACAAAAGTTCTTATCTAAGTTTTCGAACAAAAAGTAGCATGCTTTTCGAGCCTTATTATTTGTTAAATTTTTATGTATTTTACAATTTTTTTTACTTTATCCAGCTATAAACAATAGTATATTGTTTTTCAGTTGGCTGTTTATTGGAATATAACTATTTGATATAGTTAGAGTCTTGGAGATTTATGGAGAAGTATAGGGAAGAGAAGTGAGATTTGGATATGGTTTTTATAGACCTAGAAATAGGCATACAATAGTGTGCCAAGTAGCATGATTTAGGAGAATCTTGTGGCTAGAGGGATTCTAGGTAGGTATGTTCAGGTTATTAGGGATAGTAGGATTGTGCTAGGACAATTGTGAGGAAACCTGTGGGTGACACAAATGCTTTCCCTGTAGATGTGGGCAAGGCTTGATGCTGAGCCTTTTTCTGTTTACAGTAGTCCTAGAGGAGTTGTGGAGGTCGATCTAATGTACAATACCATGATGCTTGCTTTTCGCATGTGATATTATGTTGGTAGCGGATAGTAAGAAAGGCCTAAATGAGAGGCATGAGGAGTCAGTCTATAATCGAGTACTTGTATTTTGGGGTTAACAATGAAAGTTCACATCCAAATGATGATTGTAAACCAATTTATACCAAAAAATCAAGTTTAATTATCTAGGATCACTCGTTCATAGCGACGTGGAAGTTGACAGTGATGTGACTTACCACGTGCATGTTGCTTGTGCAAGTGGAGAGCGGGCCACGTGTTCTACGAGACAGAAGGTTCTTCGACAAATTCGAAGGGAAATTTCATAGGGTTTCAGTACAACCAGCTATGCTATATGGAATCAATAGTAAGCCAATCAAGAAGACATGGGCACAAAAGCCAGAGGCTGTGGTCATGCGGATGCTAAGATCGATGTGTGGACGCACGAGGTTGGACAAGATAAGGAATGAAGTTTTTAGGGCTAGATAAGGGCTAGCATGTATCTTGAAGGAACTATGAGAGGGAAAATTGAGGTGGTTTAGTCAACCTCCTCACAGTGGATGGGAAAAGGAGTGGTGCCAGACCAAAATTTACTCGAAAAGAGCATATTAGGTCCGGTTTAGTAGACTGGCACCTCTATGAAGACATGATCAGTGATAGGAGCTTTCGGAGATGTCAGATAAAGGCTAGTGATATTTAGGAGGATACATACTAGGTATGGGATGCGAGGTTGTCTTTTGGTTTTGTGATTTTTAACCTAGTTGCCTTTAGTTGTATGTGTAGATGTTAATCAATTTCCATGCTATGCCTATACTCTTAGGTGCTATTTGTTTCTTCTGTAGGAAAACGTCTGTAGTTTGCGGACCACATCTGCAGACATCTGCAACAGAAGAGGTGGACCAAATGTCTGCAGTTTGCAAGAAAAAAACTATTTTCTAACATCTGCAAAATGCTGAAATATTCAAATTTGCAATTGTTTCAAGTTTCTTGAATCTTTAATTGAAACATACGTATACCCTTTGTGGTAAATCAAGTTTTATTTTTTTGATTTTCCCACCCAAAATGTCAACAACCTTAATCCAAAATGTCAACAGCCCTAAATCGAGTCACGCCCTTTTGCATATGAAAACTCAGATTGGTCGTGAGATTGCAGTCGATGTGCAAAGATCTGATTGGTGCGGGGCCGAAGGGGGTGGGGGGCCGAAGGGGGTGCGGGGCCGAAGGGGGTGCGGGGGCGAAAGGGGTGGGGGCTGCGAGAGTGGGGAGGTGGCGGTGGAACACGACGGTGGAGGCGGTGTTCGAAGCTGCCGCGGTGGATAGTGGGGCTGCGGCAGTGGACGATGGCAGTATTGGTGAGTGGGGGCGGTGGGTAGAGTGGGGAGGTGGTGTTAGGGTTCAAATGAAAGAAGAAAGGGAGAAGAGGTTGTGAAGAGTTCAGAAGACCTTGTTCTACATCTTCTCCGTGCAGATGTCAGGAAGATGTTTCAGAAACGTCTTCCAGAAAACAAACACTCTGCGAAGTAAAAACCTCTTCCCGCGTCTGCGTGTGCGCAGGTGAAGAGGTGAGGAAGAGGTTTTTTAAAAAAAAACACCCCTTAGGTATGACCTTAATCAGTATAACTTTAGGGATGAGGTGTGCCTCTAGGTTTAGGGAGAGGTAGCCCTAGGTAGGGGTATGGAGCCTGACATTCGCTACTTCCACTACTAACACATTTTTTATGTGTTGTCTGCGTGCCGTTATGTGTTGTACTCAAGTGTTATTTCCATGTATTCTTATTTCTTGCATAGTAGTTCTTTTTGCTCTTGGAGCCGAGGATCTCTCTTGGGGTAGCCTCTCTATCCCATAGGATAGGGGTAAGGTTTGCTTCCAATCTAATCCTCCCCGGACCCTACTCTATGACTGGGATTTTTTAATGGGTATGATTGTTTGTTTGTTATGTTTGCGTCTACTCATGGTTAGATCATGTGAGTTTAGCTGGAAGACTGTCATCCTTCCATTTGCTTTATTTAATACATAGCTCACTAAGAACAATACACATTCCTGAAATAAATCTTTATTGTTGTATTTGCAATTTTGGTTAATTTGCTTATTTTGTCTGCAGCATATTGGTGACTTTAATTATCCAAGATTAGCTGATTTTAGTGCTGCAATATCTGGTTCCAACAAATTACAATGCCAGCAAGTGCTTGAAGAGCTCGATGTAAGTCGTTTCTAATGTTCTAAAAGAATGATGATTGCTAACTGCCTAGAAATTTTCAAACTAATGACAAACAAAAAGTAGATTTGCTATACTCACTTTTTTACATTATATTCAATTTTAGGTGTACAAACGACTAAGACTCAGTCTGGAACTGTTAAAGAAAGAAATGGAGATACACAAGATTCAGGTAAGTCCTTGTAGCATCTTATTGTATGTTTCTTTTATAAAATTCTTTAGTTCTTGATATCATCCTAGTGTTTTCTTTGATTATTGTTTAGGAATCCATAGCAAAAGCTATTGAAGAGAAAAAAAGTAACGAACAGCGCCGTTACTTGTTAAATGAGCAGTTTAAGGCTATCAAAAAGGTAAATTTTTTAACTGATTGTAGGTATATTGATCTCTTTTGCTGCAATTTATATCATGCTCTTTATTCAAATGTTTTCTTCTGCATAAAGTTATTGATCCTTTCTTAATATAGTATGATTCATGTTATCTTGTTACAGGAATTAGGACTTGAGACTGATGACAAAACAGCACTCACTGGTAACTATTTTGTTTTCCTTTATATGATTGGAATGCATTCAACTTTTATACACATTATAAATTTACAACTATTTATTAGTTGATAACCTTTTGCTATCTTAATGATGTTTTTGTCTATATGAACTGACAATCATTTTGTTATTTGGTGCAGATAAATTTAGGGATAGAATGATCCAAACAAGGAGAAAATACCGCCTCATGTTCTGCAAGTTATTGAAGAAGAACTGAAAAAACTGCAACTCCTGAAGCCAGTTCAAGTGAATTTAATGTTACACGTAACTATCTTGATTGGTTGACTGCCTTACCATGGGGTAACTATAGGTATGTTAAGGTCTTTTCAGTTTGATCATCGAGTGTTGTAGTATTATAACAGTTTTCCTTTAAATAAACTGCTTATGCATGTGCTGTGAAGCGATATATGCATTAATTTCAATTGCATGTGTTTGGTGAAGGATATGTTGTCCATTTCATTTAGTTTAAAAGAAGGTAAATGCTATTGGTTTTACCACATGATAATACGAATTTAACGTTGTGTTATACCATGCCGCATTTTGTTTATTGATACATAATTACACAGAGCATAATTTTTCATTTTATTTTTGTATATGTTTATTGACTACATACATATGCTTATTGGTTTTGCACATTTGTAAGTTGGAACAGTTGTGATTCTGATGTTAAGATTTTTGTTAACTAACTTCAGTGATGAAAACTTTGATGTTCTACAAGCTCAAAAATTTCTTGATGAGGATCATTTGGTTTGTCTGATGTTAAAGAAAGGATTCTCGAATTTATTGCCGTGGGAAAACTCAGAGGCACATCACAAGGTTTGTTTTCATCTTTACTATAATATGGCACATAAGTTGCTTTTTTACGGAGATATACTATGTACAAAAAGCATCATGATAAAACTTAGTTAATATTTGTATATATCTTACATATTATGTATATGAATCATTAAATAAACACAGCTTTAGTACAACATTAATATTTTTGTTGCAGGCAAAATCATTTGCCTTTCTGGTCCTCCTGGAGTGGGTAAAAACTAGCATTGGTCGTTCAATTGCACGTGCTTTGAACAGAAAGTTTTATAGGTTCTCGGTGGTGGATTGTCAGATGTTGCTGAAATCAAGGTTAAGAAAGTGTTTAAGCTCAATTATACATCTGACTATTAGCAGTAGAGGGGGCAAGATGGCTTGGCCAAATAGATGGGGTTGGGATGCCCCAAATAGTTAATTTGTCTCTTCTTTTTTAGAAAGATAGAATTTTACAAAGAAAAATTAGTATGTTGATTAAGATGCAGAAGGAATATATTAGTTATTACAATGATATTCTACATGTTTCGTAAATGAATAAATAAGAGGCTGTATAAATTAGAAAATGGATAATACATCTAGATGCCACCCATATATTCAATTGTTTTTTCATTAAGGCACCTATTTATGAAAACTATTGTATAGGCCCACCCAAGTATGTTTCTTTGATTCTTTCTATATATACACCCAATTGGGCCAAATTTATGCAGGACTTTAAAATGACAAAAAATGGCCCTCTTTGTAACAAATTAAAGTTGCATATAATAATTAATTTGTGAAATGCCAATTGTACCATTCTAATAACTTCTAACATGAGAAATATGCATTGCATTGGAGGTTAATTGGCATTTCACATTTAGATTGCTACATGTATTATTTAATCTGTTAAAATCAAGGGCATTTCTCTATATTTTACAGTTTTCTATCACAATTTGACGGAAATTGGTATAAATGAAAACTAGTACATATTTTGGTGGCCTATAAATTTGTTTATAAATGGATGACCTTATTGAAAAAATTTTATACTTGGGTGGCCTCCATGAAAATTATCCCATTAAAGAAAGGTTCTTGGCTTCAATTCAATCTATTTGGCTCTTTTCCATTGTAGCTAATTTATATTAAAATGACCCGTTTGAGATAAAGCACAACCCAAACGGTATTACTTAATAAATGAATTTCCACCTGTAACTAGCAATATTTTTATTTTTTGGTATTAACATTTAAAATTATACAGGGACACCGCCGTACCTATATTGGTGCGATGCCTGGGAAAATGGTCCAGTGTTTGAAAAGTGTGGGAACTGCAAATCCTCTTGTTCTTATTGATGAGATTGACAAGGTACAATTAGTTTTGTAGAGGTTATAGTGATTCATGAGTAGGATCACTTTTAATGATTGTTCAATCAAACAACTTTAGTTATTTAATTTTCATTTCTTATCTCGGTTGCAGTTGGGAAGAGGACATGCAGGTGATCCTGCAAGTGCTATGTTGGAGCTGCTTGATCCAGAGCAAAATGCTAACTTTTTAGATCACTACCTTGATGTTCCAATTGACTTGTCAAAGGTCAGTGACAATTTGTTGATATAAAATAGTCTCAAGCACACGTATTCTATTTTATTAGCAAATATTTCTAACATTACCAAATTTGTGTGTAGGTTTTGTTCGTATGCACTGCAAATGTAGTGGAAACAATACCAGGTCCACTTTGGACAGAATGGAGATAATTCCAATTGCTGGTTATATTACTGATGAAAAAATGCATATTGCCAGAGATTATTTAGAAAAGAACACTCGTGATACATGTGGCGTCAAGCCTGAACAGGTCTCTCTCTCTCTCTCTCTCTTATTGATTGATTAGTCTTTTAATAAATAGATGCAAAGAAATTTCACCAATCCTCTTTCAGTTGTTAAATATGCACACGGGAAGTAAGAAACTTGGAATCATGTGCATGTTGTATATCGACTTGTTATTCGTTTTAAAGTTTTAGATACAACTTAAAGTGTAAAACCATCCACACAGATAAGAGTTACTCTAGTTCACAAATGTAAGTTATGAAAAAGAAAATCAGAACGTTCTATTTCCATGTTGGTTCCATGATAGTATTTTCTTGAAACAGGGGGAAATATTAATAATATAGAAAACTACAAGATGCTAGAACATACAAGAACAAGAACAAGCCTCAAAACTAACCGAGATTCAATGTCCTCAAAAATGAAGTTACCCCCATGATAGTAGTTCATGTTAGAACAATTATTGCATCATATAAGGATGTGATCTTATTTTTTTGGATTTCTTTCTAGAGAAACATTGCTTTGTCTATAGAAAAGTGAGTTATGTTGTCATATTGAAAGATTGAAGCATATTATTATTCAGTTGCAACTTTAATATCTAAACATACATTCTTTTGAATTTTCAGGTTGAAGTGACAGATGCAGCTCTGCTTTCTTTGATAGAAAACTACTGCAGAGAAGCAGGGGTTCGTAGCCTTCAAAAACAAATTGAGAAAATTTACCGCAAGGTTTGCAGTCTTCTTTGATTATATTAATGTTCAGCATCATCACATTTACATGAACTAATGTTCCATTTGTGTGCCTTTTTTGCAACTTTGTTGTAGATTGCTTTGCAACTAGTTCGAAAAGGTGCAGAAAATGAATCTTCAGTTGTAGAAAGTGAATCAACCCAGGTTGCACCCGAGTCAAAGGAGAACGAACCCAGTTCCAACTCTATAGAAGAAGGTGAAGTTATTGAGGCGAATCAGGCTTCTGATTTGAAGGTAAAGCAACCAATGAGACTTGTGTGATTATGAATGATATATATGTATTTATCTAGTATTACATTTGAAGTGCCAAACACTCATGACTTCTTATATTACATGGTCATTCCAGGATCCTGAACCAACTGAAAAAGTGGTGGTTGATGAGAAAAACCTTGCAGATTATGTGGGAAAACCGGTTTTCCATGCTGAACGCATGTATGACCAGACACCGCTAGGAGTTGTGATGGGCTTGGCTTGGACCGCAATGGGCGGGTCCACTTTATATATAGAGACAACACAGGTTGAACAAGGTGAAGGGAAAGGAGCCCTTCATCTGACGGGTCAACTTGGTGATGTCATGAAAGAAAGTGCCCAAATTGCTCACACTGTTGCAAGGGCAATATTAGCTGCAAAAGACCATGATAACCCATTTTTTGCAAATTCCAAGCTTCATTTACACGTCCCTGCTGGTGCTACACCCAAGGATGGGCCTAGTGCTGGTTGCACCATGATTACTTCCTTGCTTTCACTTGCAATGAACAAACATGTCAAAAAGGACCTAGCCATGACTGGGGAAGTCACCCTAACGGGTCGGGTCCTTCCAATTGGAGGGGTATGTGTCTTATATCTGATTATAAGTTTTGGCTTTATAGTTAAATTGTATACATTGAATTTGCAGAAACATATCTAAGGGCCCTTCTATAACTTTAGACTTAAAACCATGCCAACTTCTTTTTTTTTTTCAAATTTGTAATTAAATGTGCCACAAAAGGCTATGTTGTAATCCGTATGTGATACAAAAAGGGTATTTCATAGTGGCGGCAATTTTGATCCATGTTCTTATGAAAGCGTGAATTTGGGTTTTCCGTTATCTAAAACAAATTAAATAGAAATAGTTATCTATAAGGGGAATGGATCAAACGATTTGAAGGTCGCCTATCTATTTTACCCATTACTTAAACCCACGTGACCCGCATATCTTAAAAACGTTTTGAAACATTTTGTGTGCATTTGCATATTAAATTTTAGATGCCTTGCTGATTTGTATTCTCTTGGTGTGCAAACATTTACAGGTAAAGGAAAAGACCATAGCTGCAAGACGAAGCGGCGTGAAAACTATAATATTTCCTTTAGCTAATAAAAGAGACTTTGACGAGCTGGCGCCGAATGTGAAGGAAGGTCTTGATGTCCATTTTGTAGATGACTACAATCAAATATTTGATTTGGCTTTTGAAAATGAAAAATAAGAGGCACCTTATCAATACTTTGGCGCCAAAGTCCATATCCCTGTTAAAGCTTTTTTTGACTGACCCACCCACTGGTGAAACAAACAGGTTTGTTGAACATTTCATATTATGAAATCTCATCAGGACAAGATTTAACATATAGTTATTTTTTCAAGTGTTACATCATAAAAAAACTTGTAACATGCATGAGTTTGAATACATAATGTAAGCCAGTTTTGGTTTATTGGTTCCTCACTATATCAACTTGATTTACGGATTTGACAACATACCCAATAAAGATTCACTTGTAGAGTAGGGTTTGGAGAGGGTTGGAACAACCGCAAACCTTACCCCTAACTCATGGGATAGAGAGACTGTTTCTAACAAGACCCCTAGCTCAAAGATCAAAGAGAAGAAAAATGACTGAAATATAAAAACAATGCAAATAGCTCATAATACCATGTAACACCTAGCACATAACAAAAGATGATTGAAATATAAACACAATGCAAATAGCACACAAAGATACCATGTAACACCTAGTACGTAACAACACAAGAAGACACACCAACTCACATGAACTAACAATATTTTCAGATATCTTTGACATGTAACATGATCATGCATTATCACATAACACACAAGTCAATACACGTAGGGCAGAAAGAAAATGCATCAAATATCACTTAAAGATAACATATGATACATGTGATGTAACAACACATAAAAGACAGGTATACTAAAAAGCATGCTATTCTCAAATATATGATACCATGAAGTAGAAGTTAGAAATAACCTTCATAGCTAGCAGCAATCCTGATGATAGAGTCATATATACACTAATTAAGGGCATACCTTAAGAAGGCAAATCAAGGTAAAAGGCTAACATTTGCATGTATATCTAAAGCAACCAGGTGAAAAAATCACAAACCAAAAGACAATCTCATATGCATTCTCATCCTTCTATAAGTCCCTACCCTTTATCTGACATCTTTAAGAGCTTCTATCACTAATTATGTTCTGAGGTGCAAGTCTACCAAGTTTTGGTTTGCCTTTTCTTCTTTTCCTGTCTACCATGAGGTTCTCCACCCTCAGCACCTGAGCGGTGCAGAGTTATCCCTAATCTAGCTTTAAGAACTTCATTTATTATCCTATCTAGTCTTGTGTGTTCGTGTATCCACCTTTAGCATCCTCATCTCCCCAACCTCCAGCTTGCGTATTTGCTTCTTCTTGATATCCCAATATTCGCTTCCATATAACATAGCTGGTCGTGGAACTGCAACTCTATAGAATTTCTCTTTTAGTTTCTTTAGGAACCTTCTTTGCCGCTCTTCACTTGCACCAACTAACCTGCACACGATAAGCCGCGCCACTTTCAATGCCTTTGTCACTCTGAACGAATGATCTTAAATATTCAAACTTGGTTGTTAGTTGTACAACTCGCCCTTTGATCATCATATCGATGTCATCTTCAATGTTGACCCCACTAAAGTCACAATAAAGATATTTGATTTTAAACCATCCTTTACTCTCCAGGTTGCCCTCTACTCCTCAAGCTTCTCGTTTAAGTCCTACTTACTTTCCGCCACCAAGACGATATCATCCGCAAATAGTAGGCACCAAGGTATTTTATTTTGAATTGACTTCGATCGCTCATAGGGGACTAATGTAAACATAAACAGACTCAATGCCGAGCCTTGATGCAAACCCATGTCTAGAAGGAGAGTGTTTGTGTCACTCATTGGTGTCCTTACGATTGTCCTTGCACAATCATATATATCCCCAATAACCTAAAATACCTTTCTAGGATCCATCTAGATTGAAGACTTCCCAAATCTTGCTTCGGGGCACACTATCATATGCCTTCTCGAGATCTATAAACACCATACGTAGATCCTGCTTCTTTTCCCTATAATTATCTATAAACACTTATTATCTTTTGTAAGGAGATAATAATGGATTATTTTTCACTACATACAAGAAAAATATATACTTGACAATAAAATCAAATAAAACATATCTTGAATTTCTGCTTACGATAAAAAAATAAACATATCTTAAGCACATTTCGTTCTACTCTTCTCCTGTTTTATAGAGTGGAAAAACACTTTTCGTGTGTTATCAAACTATTTTTTAATGCAATGTGAGCCTCCTTCATGTTTAAATACATAATAATGAATTGTTTTTCAATACATACAAGGAAAGTATATACTTGACTATAAGATCAAATAAGTCATGGCAATATATGTATCGTTCAAACAAAAAAAGTCTTGACTATGTGTGAAATTATTTTGAGATTAACGTAAATGTATTACGTATTCAGGAAAATCAATGTTTTTGTTTTGTCAAGGAGTAGCCCAACTCTTGACCAGGGCTGGCCCATTAGTTGTTCTAGGGAGTCACTGGGTTTGGGGCCCCCAAAAAATAGGGGCATGTAACGTCCGGAAATTTCTTTGAACGCGACGAAAGAAGAAAAAGAAATAAAGTTCAGAGTCAAGGGACCAAACTCGCCAACGAGAGAAACTTCGATGAAAGGGAGTATAAAAGGGGGAAGACACCCCATACTTGCCATTTTCAGCCAAAGAGAAGAGAGAAAAGGAAGAAAAAGAGAAGAAAAGCTTAGTTCGGGTTGATCCGAGCGTGAAAATCGACGTGTAGCGGGTCAAATTGAAGCTCTACTCGACGGGATCGTTAAGGTGAGTTCTAGGACCCCTCTTTTACACGTTTTTGAATGATTTTGGGGCTGAAACACATCTGAAAACTATTTTTTGGGTTTTTGGGTGAATACCCGTTTATGTATGTGTATGATTCGTTTGGGGCTTGATTTCGGGCTTGGGTATGCTTGAATGATGTCGTAGTATGTTTCTCCAAGGTTTAGAATGGTTGATTTGAGCTTAATAGAGGTTTGGAAGAGTTTGGAGGTCAAACATGGCGGCTGCAGTTCGGGATGAACTGCATTCTGCATCAGCTAGGGCTAGGCGACCGAATGGAGGTCCATGCGCCCGAATGAGGTGCGATTGGGTTCATACGCACGAAAGAAGTGCGACTGAGGTTCATTCGTGCGACTGTGAGCCATACGCATGAGGGCTATGCGACTGAAGGAAATGCGGATGAAGGTCATGCGACTGAAGGAAATGCGGATGAAGGTCATGCAACTGAAGGTCATGCGATTGGAGTCCACACGCCTGTGAGTCGTGCGATTGAGGTTCATACGCACGAAAGGTGTGCGACTGAGGGCCATTCGCATGAAAGTCATGCGACTGAGGTCCATACGCCCGGTTGTCATGCGATTGAGGTTCATTCGTATGGGAAGCATGCGATTGGAGGCTATGCGACTGGAGGCCCATTCGCCTGAGTGTTCTCATACGTATGGAAGACCATGTGACCGAATAGGGTCCATACACCCGAAAGACTATGGTATGGTATGACCTTTGGGGTTGTTGATGAAGTGATGGGTATGGATGATTTAAGATGACGTATGACGATGAGCTAATGATGATGATGATGAGACGCATGATGATGTCCGATGACGTATGCTTATGGGATGTGATACGCGTGATTTGTGTGATGTTTGGTGTCGTGTGATTGTGCATTATGTATGCTATGCATGATGTATGTTTTGGGTGTGCGATGTTGTCCTGTGTGATTGATGTTGTATGGTTTATGTTCCTTATTATTATTATGTATGTTTATCTTTCCATGGCTTTGCATTGAACGTTAATGAATGAAATGAAAGTATTATGTAACGTAATGTGGAAGATAATGAAAAGAGGAACGTAATGAATGAATGCATGCATTAATGAATGAATGAACGAATGAAAGGCTTGCAAGCATATGTATGAGGTGAGCGACTCTGTGTCGCAACAGACTCGAAAAAGGTCCTTGTCGCGTACTCTGGTACTGTGTCAGTCTTCGGACATGAGTCGGGGGTTTGGTTACGGCCCCGACACAGTATCAGTCTTCGGAAATGAGTCGGGGGTGTTGCATGAGACAGGATCCGGATGAATGAGAAGAGGATTGCGTACTTCGGTACTGTGTCGATCTTCGGACATGAGTCGGGGGTTTGTGTACAGGCCCCGGCACAGTATCAGTCTTCGGACATGAGTCGGGAGTAGTGCGTGAGAATGAGGTGAGATGAAAGAGAAACGAATCACGTACTCCGATGCTGTGTCAGTCTTCGGACATGAGTCGGGGGTTTGTGTACAAACCCCGGCACAGTATCAGTCTTCGAACATGAGTCGGGAGTAGAATGAGAAGGTAATGATAGAAAGAACGAACATATGAAATGAACGTCAACGAATTATCTTAATAATGTACTAAACGGGATCTTTGTCATTCGACCTCAGTAATCGTGGCTGAGTGCCACGAAGAGGGTAAAGTCTGACCAGATCTAGAACGGTATGAAAGAATGATGAAGATAATAATAATACTATTCATATGTACGTATGATGTATGATCACGAACGAATGTAAAGTACTGTATGATTTTGAAAGAAAGTAAAGAATGGTTTTACGAAAGAAAAGTATGTTTTATTATAAAACTAGAACTCACTCAGCAATGCTGACTTTGATATGCTTCCAGTTGGCATGTATGTTGCTGAGGATGGCAGGAAGCGACTACTAGCTTCTTTTGAAATGGCATCCATTATTATAAGGCTTTTGTAATAAAATGTAAAAGGAATTTGTGAAATGAACGGATGTATTATTTTGCAAAAGCATTTTGATGAAATGAAAATGTAGTTTTTAATGTTTCCGCTGCGACGTTTTTATGTAAGATGACGAAAATTATGTTTTGAGTGCGATGAATGACCAGCTGTAAGCGTCCCGGAAACGGGTTCTTACAGGGCCCATTTTTATAAAAAAACATGGTATACATTATCCTTAGGCCCATTCACCATGAGTTCTTTTCTTGGTTGGAGAGATAGGGTTCCGACTTGGACTGTTCATCACCGAACCCTTTTCTTGGTTAGGGTGATATGGTTCCGACCATTGAGACCTCAGACCTAAAGACCCATCTGTTGTCGGTCACTTCACCTGTCACTTGAAAGTCCGCCGCTGCACGCATGCTGCGTGCACACCGACTTCGATGGCCGGCTGCGGCCTGCAAGGGGTCGGTTGCGGCTTACAAGGGGTCAGCTGCGAGCCTGCGACTTGCGGGCTGTGGTGTCACATGCTGCCGCATCTGTTGTCTGAACGTTAAAGGGACCCTTCGTTAAATCTCTGAAGTCCGAAACGAAGGCTTAAGGCTTGATCTGAAATCTGAAATCTAGAGTTTGAAACGAATGTATACTCAAATCTGAAATCTCAATTTGAAATCTAAAATCTCAAAAGGGTTCTCTACTCTTGAGTCTTGACTCGAGTCTCCAGGTTCATCTATGAATCATCTACACTCCTTTTTACTCTATTTGAATCTAATTGATGAATTCTCCTTAACTGCTTTAGTGCTTTAAATCTTTGTCTCTTTGATATCTTGATTGTTCTATACTTCTGTGTAAAGTTTAGAGGCTCTACAATTAGTTTTGCTAAAACCTAAAAGATTTGATAATTTGATTTGGTAATTGGTAATTATGTATTAGTTTAAAATATATTGGTTTTACATTAGGACCATTACTCCTTAGATTAGAGCCTTAGAGTTTTAGAACATAGAAGTTTGGGTAACTGTTTTGTTAGGTATTAGATAATTAGGTATAGAAGTAAGAAGTTAATAAATTGATTTGGTATTTTTGTAATCTAGAATGTCAAATCGATTTCGAAAATACCCTTTCGGTGCATCAAAAAAGGAAAAGAAGGCAAAACAAGAAGCTTAAATGAATCAATAAAAGGATCACTACTTAAGTTCGTTAAAACCTCGAATACAAATGCTACAATAAATCAAGATGGACCTACAAACCTAGATGAACCAACAAACTTTGATGAGCATATAAATTTAGATGAACCAAATGATGTGAATGATCCTACAAATAGTGATGAACCTACAAATAGTGATGAACCTACAAATAGTAATGAAACTCCAAATCAATTTAACAAAACTCCAAATTTTATTGATCCAAGTCAATGGAATAATATTAGTAATAATTTAAGAGATCTTATTATAAAAAAAAGTCCGGTTAAAATTTATAATTATAATTTTCCAAAAGATAAAATTTAAGAAACTTTAATACTTCTCTTTATATGCAAACTTTACCAAATGGAGAAAGATATAAAAGAAAATGATTGATTTATTCTATGGGGTTAGATAGAGTATTTTGTTTTGTTGTAAGTTATTTAATGTAAATCAATGTACAAGTAAGTGAGGAAATGAAGGTAGTAATAGTTGGAATAATATGAGTAGAAACCTAAAAGAACATGAAACAAGTAATGTACACATGAAACAACTTGATTGCACACCTTACACAAGTCATAAAGATAAATGTCCATTATCTTACGATGTTTATACATTTCTTCAACCCCAATAGTTGTTAAAGAATATTTTATAAAATTTTTAGTAGTAGATGATACAAGTGGTAAAGGTATATTTGATGCTATTATCGTAGAAATTAATAAAATAGGACTTGATGCAGATAATATTAGGGGACAAGGTTATGATAATAGATCAAATGAAAGAAAAACATCAAGGAGTGCAAAAGCGCTTACTAGATATTAACCCTAGAGCATTTTATACCCCATGTGGTGCTCATAGTTTAAATCTAGTAATTTGTGATATGGCTAAATCTTGTAAAAAAGCTAGGGATTTTCTTAGAACAGTACAACGGGTTTATTGTTTGTTTTCATCATCTACTAAAAGGTGCAAGTTTTAAAAGTCAACGTTCCATATTTAACTATTAAATCACTATCACAAACACCTTGGGAAAGTCGCATAGAAAGTATTAAAGCAATTAGATTTCAAGCTTCACAAGTAAGAGAAGCGTTATTGGAATTATATGATGAATTAATTGATGATGATGATCTTAAGTTTAAAAGTAAAGTTAAATCCTTAGCTAAAACTGAAATAGAAAATTTTGAATTTTTATTAGGCATGGTTATTTGGTATGATATTTTGTATGCTATTAATATAGTTAGTAAGAACTTACAATCAAAAGACATGAGTATTGATGATGTTATAACTCATTAGATGGATTTATTTGTTTTTTTAAAATATAGAGATGATGGATTTGAAAAAGCTATGATTGCAGCCAAAGAGATTGCATTAGAGATGAATGTAAAACCTACTTTTCATGAAACACGTATTATTCGTAGAAATAAAAAAATTAATGAAAATATGATAATGAAACTTTGAAAACACCGGTTGAAAGTTTTAGCACCGATTACTTTTTATACATAGTAGACTAGGCTAGTTCTTCACTTAAAAATAGATTTAAACAATTTAAAGAGTTTGAAAGTACTTTTGGTTTCATGTTTACTATTAAAAAATTAAAAATCGTGAATGAAGAAATTTTAAAACAGAAGTGTATTAACCTTGAAAATGTTTTAAAACATAATGATAGTATAGATATTAATGGTTTAGAATTGTTTCAAGAACTAAAAATGTTAAGAGAGATTATTTTTTTAGAATCAGACACACTTATTAGTATACTAAATTATATTAAAAATTTTAATTCCTTTCCAAATGCATATATTGCCTATAGAATTTTGTTAACTATTCCCGTAACTATTGCTTCCGTGGAACGAAGCTTTTCCAAATTAAAGCTTATAAAAAATTATTTAAGATCTACAATATCACAAGAAAGATTAAACGGTTTAGCTACTTTGGCTATTGAAAAAGAATTTCTAGAAGGATTTGATTATGAATATTTCATTAATGAATTTGCATCATATAAAGCTAGAAAGGTAAATTTCATATAAACATCTATACATAATACATACACAATACATTAGTAATTTTTTTTAACTCCGCCAATTATAAACATTTTAGTTTATTATTGCCGGTCTCAAGCTCGGATAAAGGATGAGGGTTTTAATAAAAATATTTTTGGATAGGGCCCTATTTTTCTAATTTGATTGGGGCCTCAAAAAATGTTGGGACGGCCCTGCATTCAAACATGTTTAAGTGCATGCATCCATTGAACTTTGATACGCGGTATACTCCCACTATCATTTCACACCCTTCTCCGTGCATGGTTGCTTTATACACGAAAGGATTTGCCTTTGCTTCGGTTTTATGGCTAGACGGATGCTTGACATTGTACAACAACAATTTACTCTAGCATCCTAGGCTCTTGTGGCGACTAGTACCTCTCTTTGGCAAGTTCCATTAATCTCTCTAGTGACCATCAAGTGTTAAATTATGTCTGAATGTTGCATCATCTCACATCGTATGACATACCTAGAGGTAGTGTAGTAAAAATTGCTAGGCGCTAATAGGACGGTAGGGTACCGATTACCGATTAATCGGATTGAGACTTTTATATATAAATTTTAGTTTTATATATAAATACACATATTTTCATATGTAAATTTAACTAAAAAAAGTGCAATTTTTATATCAATGCACATATTTGGCCGGAATTTCCAAGTCTAAGCCAGAATTTTCAGTTTTTGGCCGGATTTTTTGAAGTTCACCGGAATTTCGTCGTAATCACATATTTTTGGCCGATTACAACCGCCTAGGGTCTGCCTAGGTCTGATTTTGACCTTCGTTGATCGCCTAGCGATTAATTAACGATTAGCACAAAATTACAGGGTGATACCTCGATTTCTGATTAGTTACCGATTAATCCCGATTTTTAAAACACTGCCTAGAGGTGACAATTCTTGCATGATACAAATAATAAGATTTTGGGTTGCCATAACTAAGTTTTATAATAATCATGTTGTGTTCACTCATATTCAAGCTAAATTTTTTAACCCATTTAATGAAGGTTTTTTAAATACACCTTGATCTAGTTTCTAATTACACCCTAGTCTATTATATTAATTAAATTTATTAGTTTTGTTGTTTTTTAAACTCAATCAAAGTATACTTGACAGCTAAAGTTTTGTGTAACATTAATTACTTAAATTAACTACTTGAGTCATATTTTTGTTTATTACTTTGTTATTATTTTTAATAAAGGATTTACTTACGTGAGTCAATTTTTTAGTTTACTATTTTGTTTTTAATTTTTAAAATATAAGAAAGCATCCATGAGGTTTTATAATTAAAACCTTTTGTTTTCATAATAAATTAATATGCAACATATGCGATTTTACCAAACAAAAGGAGAATCACTGTATCAATATTTTGCTTTAGTTTACGCAACGTTATATTCTATTATCATTTATAAAAGAAAAGATAATTAACATATATAAAATATAATTAGTTAATTAGTTTCAAAGACCATACTTATAAACATATACAACCTAGCTACGTTTAATTTTATATGAATCAATTTGTGATAATTAATTTCCTCACTTTAAAATGAAGTATAAATAATTTTATATATATATATGTATATATATATAATATATATATATATATATATATATATATATGTATATATATATATATATAGGGGAGGGTTCAAATAAGAACTCCTCTTATTTGCGAGAACTCTAGGAATGTAACACCCGGCTATTTATGTATTTTGAAGCCGACGAATGAAGAAAAAGAAATGAAGTCCAAAGTCGAGGGACCAAACTCGCCAACAAGAGAAAGTTGGGGAAGTGGGAGTATTTAAGGGAGAGGGAAAACCTTTACCCTCTCCCCACACCCACCAAAATCAGCCAAGGAAAGAGGAAAGAGAGAAAGAAGAGAAAAAGGAGAAAAAGTTGGTTCGGGTTGGTTCGAGTGGCCAAAATTGTTGAGAAGCGAGTCAAATCGAAGCTCTACTCGTTGTGGTCGCTTGTGTGAGTTCTAGGACCCCTCTTTTACTTGTTTTCAAATGATTTTGGGGCTGGAACACATCTGAAATGGGTTTTTGAGTGTGTGCATGTTTGACCCGTTAGTGTATGTGTATGTGTATGTGTGTGTATGATGCGTTTAAGTCTTGATTGTGAGCTTATGTGTGCTTGAATGGTGTTGTGGTATGCATCCCTAAGGTTGAGGATGGTCAATTTGGGCTTAGAATGGGTTTAGATGAGTTTGGAGGCCGAAAACCCTCGGCTGCAGTCGGGATGAACTGCATTTTGCATCAGCTAGGGCTAGGCGACCGACTGGAGACCGAATGGAGGCCATATGGCCGAATAGGGTGCGATTGGGGTCCATTCGCACGATTGGGGTCCACTCTCACAATTGAAGGTCCATTCGCACGATTGAAAGGGTAGTTGCATGGAGGTCATGCGATTGAAGGTCCAGTCGCATAAGTTTCATCCGCATTAGTCCCATTCGCATGAGGTCCATCCTCATTAGTCTATTCGCACGATTGGGTGTTCATTCGCATGAGTGTTCATCCGCATTGGTTCATTCCCATGATGTTCAGTCGCATGGAGGCCATGCGACTGAAGGGTGTCCATACGCCGAATAGGGTTGTTGCACCCGAAGGAAAGTGTAGTTTGACCTCTAACTTTCGGGGGAAAGTGCAGATGTAAGTTTTGACGTCAAGGTTCTCGTAAGTTCATGTAAGATGACGGTTGAGGCCTTAGAGAGTATATTGGGCATGGTGATGATGATGTTGCATGTTTATGCATGATGCATGTTATGTATGTGTGATGTTGCCTGTATGACGTGATGCTTGAGTATGTTATGTTCCTTGTTATGATGTATGCTTATCTTTCCTGTGACTTTACGTGTGATGTTAATAAATAAATGAAGTATTATGTAACGTAAAGTGGAAGATAAAGAAAAGAGGAACATGAAGTAAGAATGCATGCATTAACGAGTAATGAAAGTAAAGATAGTCTGGTAAGCCTGGCATGTACATCGGGGTCTTTCTTTGTGATTGACCATTTGCATAGAACTATTGCTGCATACCTTAGGTACTGTGACCATGAGGTGCGATGCACCGTTATAGAAGGTCTATGATTGGCCTAGGTCCAGAATTATGAACAGAAAGGTATTGCATATGGCAATAGTACACCTACATTCATACCTTAGGTACTGTGACCACGAGGTGTGATGCACCGTTATAGAAGGTCTATGATTGGCCTAGGTCCAGAACCATGAACAGAAAGGTATTGCATAAGGCAATGGTACACCTACATTCATACCTTAGGTACTGTGACCACAAGGTGCGATGCACCGTTATAGAAGGTCTATGATAGGCCTAGGTCCAGAACCACGAACGGAAAGGTATTGCATAGTAAACCTAAATCCTACCCTAGGTACTGTAACCACGAGGTGCGATGCACTATTATAGAAGGTCTATGATAGTCCTAGGTCCAGTACCATGAACAGAAGGGAAGGGTTTATGGTTGACAGAAAGGAAAAGTAAAGAATGAAGCATGAAAGATTAATGAAGATAATGATGATATTATTTGTGTATACGTATGATGTATGATCGCATGAGGAAATGAAAGGTTTTAACAAAAGTAAAGTATGTTTTATTATAAAACTAGAACTCACTCGGCAACGCTGACTTTTTATGTGTTTCCAGTTAGCAGGTAACGATTGCTGAGGATGGCACGGGCGGCTACTCGGCTCCTTTTTGGATGGCATTCTTTTGATTAATGTTTTTGCATTGTAATGCGAATAAACTGCATTTTGTAATGAATGTTGTATTAAGTTGCAAAAGCATTTACATGAAAATGAAAGATTATTTTAATGTTCCGCTGCGATGTTTTATGAAATACGAATGTAAATATATGTGTTATGTGCGATGATGATACAACTGTAAGCGTCCTGAGGATGGGGCCTTACAAGTTGGTATCAAAGCCAAAGTTTAAGTGAAATGGGTAAATTTTCAAAATAAACCTAACTTAAACTGAGAATGGGCCGAAATAGGAATGGGATGCCAATCTGAGTAGCTGCGTGTCATCAGGTATTTTCGTAAAGTTAACCAGTTTTATGTGCGCATGGTATGTGGTTATGTGTTGTATGTAGATTTAAATACTGATGTAGTTAGGACAGGTAATGCTTGGGTATGAAGAGTAAAGTAAGTGGCTAATCATAACTGGCCACTGTAATTAGGGACTTACTATACTTGACATAAACTGAGTTGTTCCCTTGATTGACCGTGTTGGTGTTTGAATCTTTCAGTGTGCGTGTGATGGCCGGTGGTAGATCTTCGAAAGCTTCACGGGGTGGAGGTCACGGTGCTGAACCATGACCCAAGAGAGGGAGACCCAGGGTTGAGAAGGTGGTTCATGAAGAACCGGAGACCTCTCATCCAGAGGGTGGCGACGGGAGCGCCAATCTGAGAGCCTCAGTAAAGGAGGCTGTGGTGGAGGAAGTTCATCAGGTCATTTAGACGATTCTACCGTCTGTGGTGACCGAAGTGATTAAGGTAGTAAGAGAAGGGGAAAGAAGGAGAGAAACAAGTCCTCGGGAGGACGGGAGCAACCAGAGCCGGAAACGGTTCTATCTGATGATGAGGAGGAGGAAGAAGAAGTGCCTGCGCCGGAGGTGGCACGAGGCTGTAACTACGGGGTGTTTATGAGATGCAAGCCCCCTACTTTCGA
This sequence comes from Flaveria trinervia, assembly GCA_025506515.1. Lineage (NCBI taxonomy): Eukaryota > Viridiplantae > Streptophyta > Magnoliopsida > Asterales > Asteraceae > Flaveria > Flaveria trinervia. Next base: position 68,963,034 of record CM046449.1, read on the forward strand.
TGGAAACGGCACCGCTGCTGCCGCACACCAGTGGGTGAGGGAAATGGAGGCTGTACTTGATATCAGCGAGTGCCGAGAGGACCAGAAGGTGAAATTCGCTACCCACTCTTTTGTGGATTCAGCTATGTGCTGGTGGGACAACATTGTCCAAGCTGAGGGTAGCAGGGCCATCGGGAGGATGAGATGGCTTGAGCTAAAAAAGTTGGTGATTGAAGAGTTTTGTCCTCATCGGGAAATGGACAAGGTCGAAAGGGAGTTCTTGCAACTGGAGGCGGGAACTATGATGCACTAGCAGTACACCACGAAATTCAACGAGATGGCACGTTTGGTGCCAGATCAGGTGACACCTCTGTCTCGAAAAATGAAGAGGTACATTTAGGGTTTGCCAACGGATATTCGCAGGCACATGATTGCTGCCTGGCCGAGCACATTTAGGTCGGCGGTGGATTTGGCAGGGAGACTGTACGATGAGAGGATGATGGTGGTGAGTGAAGGTGGAAAGAAGAGTGGTGGTGATCGAAACTAGCAGAGGAAGAGGTTTGGTCGGGGTAATACTTCGACAGGAAACAAGAAGGCACGGGTGGACGACCGCCGTGTGGTCGGATCGGGTGCTGGTATAAAGAAGTGTGATAGATGTGGGAGAGAACATAGCGGGGAATGTAGGCTGGGGTTGAATATATGCTTCAAATGTGGAATCCGGGGCATATAGCCAAGTACTATCATACGATCCGGTGTTTTAACTGTGGCATGGAGGGCCACGTGAATAGAGACTGTAAGAAGCCCAGGGCTGAGAGTTCTGGGGTGAAGAATACTGGAGGTGAAGGACCAAGGGCGAGTGCCAGGGCATTCACGATGACACAGGAGGAAGCTAGGACGGACCTTGATGTTGTGTCCGATACGTTTCTAGTGAACCAAACTTTAGCTTTCGTGTTATTTGATTCGGGTGCCAGTAAAATTTTTATTTCTGCTGTTTTCTGTGCTAAACTGCCTGTTAGTAGTAGACGTGTTGATGCGCCCTTCGATGTAGAAACTTCCATAGGTAAGTCTACCAGGGTTTCCGAGATGATAGAGAACTGTGACGTGGAACTTGTGGGTCATAAGTTTCCTGTTAGACTGTTTGTGATGACCTTAGGTGGTTTCGATTTGGTTCTTGGGATGGATTGGTTGGCGGAGTTCGAGGCGAACATTGTGTGTCGCAAGAAGATGATTCACTTGACGACACCTGATGGTAGTTCAGTGACGGTTTATGGTGATCGGGTCACGACGATCCCGAAGGTGATCTCAATGGCGGTGGCGGGAAAATGTATGAGGTGTGGATGTAGCGCCTAATTGGCTTATGTAAAGGATGTAGATACGCCAACACCACAACTGTCTGATGTACCGGTTGTGTGTGACTTCCCAGACGTATTCCCAGAAGACTTACCAGGAGTGCCACCTGTAGAGAGATCGAGTTTCAGATTGATCTGATACGGGGTGCCCAACCTGTTGCCAAGGCACCGTATCGGTTAGCTCCGACAGAGATGAAAGAGCTGATGGAGCAGTTGCAAGAGCTTCTTGATAAGGGGTTCATTAGACCGAGTATCTCTCCTTGGGGTGCTCCGATCCTGTTTGTAAAGAAGAAGGACGGTAGTATGAGGATGTGCATTGACTACCGCGAGCTGAACAAGTTGACAGTGAAGAACCGATACCCATTACCGAGAATAGATGATCTGTTCGACCAGCTCCATGGTGCCAGTTGGTTTTCAAGGATAGATCTTCGATCTGGTTACCATCAGCTGAAGGTGAAAGAGCTGGATGTTCCTAAAACAGCTTTCCGTACGTGCTATGGTCACTACGAGTTTCTTGTCATGTCCTTTGGTTTAACCAACGCGCCAGCTGCTTTTATGGATTTGATGAACCGTGTGTTTCGGCCGATGCTGGATAAATCAGTGATTGTGTTTATTGATGATATCCTGATTTATTGGAGGAGCGAGATTGAGCATGCCGGTCACATTCGGGAGGTTCTGGAGACGCTGAGGAGGGAGAAGTTGTATGCTAAATTCTCCAAGTGCGCGTTCTGGTTGCGCGAAGTTCAGTTCTTGGGTCATGTGGTGAATCTCGACGGGATTATGGTGGACCCAGCGAAAGTGGAGGCAGTTATGCAATGGAAGTCACCAAAGACGCCATCTGAGATTCGTAGTTTCTTGGGTTTGGCGGGCTACTAAAGAAGATTTATCCAAGACTTCTCTAAGATTGCTTCTCCATTGACTAAGTTGACCCGGAAGGATGTAAAGTTTGTATGGGGTCAGGCTCAGGAGAAGGTGTTCGAAGAATAGAAGACAAGATTGACTCAAGCTCCTGTTCTGTCATTACTCGACGGAAGCGAAGATCTGGTGGTCTATTCTGATGCTTCCTAGTCAGGGTGGGGTGTGTGTTAATGCAGAGAGGGAAGGTTATAGCATATGCATCCCGACAGTTGAAGGTTCATGAGGTCAATTATCCTACTCATGACCTGGAGCTAGCAGTCGTGGTCTTTGCATTAAAGATTTGGAGGCACTATCTTTACGGGACGAAGTGCACCATTTTCACTGACCACAAGAGCTGAAGTACTTCTTCGAGCAGAAGGATCTGAATATGAGGCAGAGACGGTGGTTAGAACTTATAAAGGATTATGATTGTGAGATCCACTACCATCCGGGCAAGGCCAATGTGGTGGCTGATGCCCTTAGCCGAAAAGAGAGGCCCGAGCCGATTCGGGTGAAAGCATATCAACTGATCATGACCTCTGATGTAATGAAGCAAGTCAAATATTTTCAAGATGAGACATTGAAAAAAGATCATCTTAACTCTGAAAGAATAAGAGGTCTGGTTGGAGAATTGGGTGAAAACACACTCGATGTTAGAACCCGATTTTGTCGTGTGTGGATTCCTCGTTTTGGGGATCTATGGGTGAAGATAATGGATGAAGCTCACAAGACTTGATACTCCATTCATCCAGGTGCCACGAAAATGTACCAAGATATGAAGAAAGATTACTGGTGGCCGGGTATGAAGCGCGATGTAATGGAGTATGTGAGTAAGTGCCTTACTTGTTTACAGGTGAAGGCCGAGCGTCAAAAGCCGTATGGGAAGATCCAACCTTTGGATATACCGGAATGGAAGTGGGAGCACATCACCATGGACTTCATTACGAAGCTGCCACACACCCCGAAAGGGTACGATGCCATATGGGCGATAGTTGATTGTTTGACGAAGAGTGCTCACTTCCTACCGATCTGCGAGACATATTCATCTGAGAGGTTGGCTAATCTGTTCATCAAGGAAAATGTAACTCGTCATGGTGTGCCGGTGTCTATTGTGTCTTATCGTGACACCCGGTTTACATCTAAATTTTGGAAGAAATTCCACGACGCTATAGGGACGAGGTTACATATTAGCACGGCTTATCATCCCCAAACTGATGGTCAGTCAAAAAGACCATTCAGACATTGGAAGACATGCTTCGGGCATGTGTGATTGATTTCGGGGGGAGTTGGGATGACCACCTACCGTTAGCCGAATTCTCATACAACAACAACTACCATGCCAGCATTGGTATGCCACCATATGAGATGTTATACGGTAGGAGATGCAAAACACCTGTTTGTTGGGGTGATATTGGTCGGAAGGAATTAGGGAGCATCGAGGTAATCGAGGCTACGACTGAGATGCTTGAGAAGATTAAAACCTTTATGAAGGCAGCCAAAGATAGACAGAAGTCGTATGCTGATAAAAGAGGCATGCCGATTGAGTTCCAGGTGGGTGACCAGGTTATGTTGAAGGTCTCACCTTGAAAGGGTATTATTCGTTTTCGAAAGCGGGGCAGATTGAGCCCAGGTATATAGGCCCTTTCCGAATCATTGCTCGAGTAGGAAAGGTGGCCTATAGATTAGAGTTACCAGATGAGCTGAGTGGAATTCACCCGACATTCCACGTATCTCATCTAAGGAAGTGCTTGGCAGATGAAGATATGATTGTCCCACTGGAGGATATTGAAGTAGACGAACGGCTTAATTACGTGGAGCAACCAGTGGCAATCATCGATCAAAAAGAGAAAAGGTTGAGAAATAAAGTGGTTCCTCTTGTGCGTGTACAGTGGAAGCACAAGAAAGGATCTGAGTCAACGTGGGAGACTGAGGAAGAAATGAGACAGCATTATCCATGTTTGTTCGAAGAATAACAGGTTTCGGGGACGAAACCTATTTAAGGGGGGTGGACTTGTAACACCCGGCTATTTATGTATTTTGAAGCCGACGAATGAAGAAAAAAAAATGAAGTCCAAAGTCGAGGGACCAAACTTGCCAACAAGAGAAAGTTGGGGAAGTGGGAGTATTTAAGGGAGAGAACAACCCTTTACCCTCTCCCCACACCCACCAAAATCAGCCAAAGAAAGAGGAAAAGAGAGAAAGAAGAGAAAAAGGAGAAAAAAGTTGGTTAGGGTTGGTTTGAGTGGCCAAAATTGTTGAGAAGTGAGTCAAATCGAAGCTCTGCTCATTGTGGTCGCTTATGTGAGTTCTAAGACCCCTCTTTTACTTGTTTTCAAACGATATTGGGGCTGGAACACATCTGAAATCGGTTTTTGAGTGTGTGCATGTTTGACCCGTTTGTGTATATGTATGTGTGTGTATGCTGCGTTCGAGTCTTGATTGTGAGCTTATGTATGCTTGAATGGTGTTGTGGTATGCATCCCTAAGGTTTAGTATGGTCGATTTGGGCTTAGAATGGGTTTAGATGAGTTTGGAGGCCAAAAACCCTCGGCTGCAATCGGGATGAACTGCATTCTGCATCAGCTAGGGCTAGGCGACCGACTGGAGGCTGAATGGAGGCCATACAGCCGAATAGGGTGCGATTGGGGTCCATTCGCGTGATTGTTGTCCACTCGCACGATTGAAGGTCCATTCGCACGATTGAAAGGCCAGTCGCATGGAGGTCATGCGATTGAAGGTCCAGTTGCATAAGTGTTCATCCGCATTAGTCCCATTCGCATGAGGTCTATCCGCATTAGTCTATTCGCACAATTGGGTTTTCATTCGAATGAGTGTTCATCCGCATTGGTTCATTCACATGATGTTCAGTCGCATGGAGGCCATGCGACTGAAGGGTGTCCATACGCCCGAATAGGGTTGTTGCCCCGAAGGAAAGTGTAGTTTGACCTCTGACTTTCGGGGGAAAGTGCAGATGTAAGTTTTGACGTCAAGGTTCTCGTAAGTTCATGTAAGATGACGGTTGAGGCCTTAGAGAGTATGTTGGGGATGGTGATGATGATGTTGCATGTTTATGCATGATGCATGTTATGTATGTATGATCTTGCTTGCATGACGTGATGCTTGAGTATGTTATGTTCCTTGTTATGATGTATGCTTATATTTCCTGTGACTTTACGTGTGATGTTAATAAATAAATGAAGTATTATGTAACGTAAAGTGGAAGATAAAGAAAAGAGGAACATGAAGTAAGAATGCATGCATTAACGAGTAATAAAAGTAAAGATAGTCTGGTAAGCCTGGCATGTACATCGGGGTCTTTCTTTGTGATTGACCATTTGCATAGAACTATTGCTGCATACCTTAGGTACTGTGACCATGATGTGCGATGCACCGTTATAGAAGGTCTATGATTGGCCTAGGTCTAGAATTATGAATAGAAAGGTATTGCATATGGCAATGGTACACCTACATTCATACCTTAGGTACTATGACCACGAGGTGCGATGCACCGTTATAGAAGGTCTATGATTGGCCTAGGTCCAGAACCATGAACAGAAAGGTATTACATATGGCAATGGTACACCTACATTCATACCTTAGGTACTGTGACCACGAGGTGCGATGCATCGTTATAAGGTCTATGATAGGCCTAGGTCCAGAACCACGAACAGAAAGGTATCGCATAGTAAACCTAAATCCTACCCCAGGTACTATGACCACGATGTGCGATGCACCATTATAAAAGGTCTATGATAGGCCTAGATCTAGTACCATGAACAGAAGGGAAGGGTTTATGGTTGACAGAAAGGAAAAGTAAAGAATGAAGAATGAAAGATTAATGAAGATAATGATGATATTATCTGTGTATACGTATGATGTATGATCGCATGAGGAAATGAAAGGTTTTAACGAAAGTAAAGTATGTTTTATTATAAAACTAGAACTCACTCAACAACGCTGACTTTTTATGTGTTTCCAGTTGGCAGGTAACGATTGCTGAGGATGGCACGGGCGGCTACTCAACTCCTTTTTTGATGGCATTCTTTTGATTAATGTTTTTGCATTTTAATGCGAACAAACTGCGGTTTGTAATGAATGTTGTATTAACTTGCAAAAGCATTTACATGGAAATAAAATATTTTTTTAATGTTCCGCTGCGATGTTTTATGAAATACGAATGTAAATATGTTTTATGTGCGATGATGATCCAACTATAAGCGTCCCAGGGACGGGGCCTTACAAGGAACCAATCTCAACCACTCAATTCAATCTTCTTTTATTTAAGTGAAAAGGTTACTTTGGTCATTTACTCGGACCTTTTCTTTCCTATAAATTTTTCTGATTCGATCGTATATTCAGATTTCCATACAAGTTTATCAACGATTTTGGGAAGTAATGTTTCAACGATTCTCGTGAATCCTTTTCCAGATCTTCATCCTATCTCCTCTGGTTTCATCTCTTAGTTTTTCGCATCATTATCAGTTCATAATCTACAGTTCGCTATGTTCCTTTATCTGATTTTCATTCATAGAATTTTATGATTTCATTCTTCAATTTGCCTTAATCATAGTTTAGTTTTGATTATTGTTCTTCGTTCGATATTCATGATCATCACATATTATATGTTTCATTCTTTAATTTGCCCTAATCTGCTTGTTTTTGCTTAATTACAGTCCTGGTTTATCCAAAATCGTATATGATCAATTCTACATCATTCTCAACTTTTAACATCGTTTATAATCCGTTTGAAGATCAGTCTGCATCTGGTGCATCAATTGATCATAACTTGCAAGGAGCTGGTAAATTGATTCTTCAATTGCAAAATGATAATAGCAATCTCAATGCTTCTACTTCTTATAATTCAATCAATAATTCAATGAATATCAATATTACAAATGTTGAAAGTACTTTTATTCTATCTAATTTACACATGTTTAATGTTCTACTATTTGCTTTTGTTCTTGTTCCCACTGTAGTTGGTTAATCCTGTTTATGCCTCCATTTATACATGTGTTGTTTTATTTTCTTGTTTTACATGTCTATATGTGTTTGTTCTTATTTGATTTTAACATTTTTGTATTTCTAAATATTTTGTATTCTCTGTAGATGCAAATATTCAGGATTTACAAGAACTTGTTTCTCATAATGTCTTTGTATCACCCACTGGGACTACATATTTGACACCTAATGTTGTTGCTGAGTATAAACCTATGTTGGGTATGCTATTTGCTAAATGGGATGATGTTATTTTTGTGTATCAAACTTATGCGGAGAAGGCTGGATTTGATATTCGATTGTCCACATCCAAGAGATCAAATGGTATTATTACACATAGGTATATCATTTGTAGTAGAGCAGGCAGACCCAACTATGAAAACTTTGATTCAATGGATTTGAAGTCACTTTCCAAGTTACGTCATACCGTTAATTACAAGGTCACAAATTGTCAGGCAAAAATTAAGGTTAACGTTGTTAATGGTTCATGTTCTTTTGTGTTATATGACTTTGTTGAGTCTCATAATCACCCTTTAGTTGGACTTGAGAACACTGATTTGACACGTAAGAAACAAAAGCTGAGTTTTGCTGACAAAGAGTTTATTCATAGACTTAGTTTAGCTAAAGTTGGCCTAACAGTTTCTCATAGAATGCAGTCTGTTTTGAAAGGCGGACAACACAATTTACGTGGTACTAAGACAGAATATAAAATTTTTAGTAGGGATTTACGAAGTTTCATTGCTCCAAAAGATGCTCAATTGCTTCTAAATATGATGGAAAAACGTGTGGAACAATTAGAGAATTTCTCCTTTGAGTGCATTATTCGTGGTGGAGAGCTTAGATCATTTTTTTGGGCAGATGAGGTTTCACAGTGCAATTATAGAGTTTTTGGGGATGTTTTAGCCTTTGATACAATGTACAATACTAATGTGTAAGTAACTTTTTCATTATTTATTAACCGTCTTTATATTTTGGGTTTTGATTTTATCTTTTTTTGTATGTACAATATGATTTTTTTTCCTTCTACCGGTGTTGATCATCATATGAAATGCGTGACATTTGCTGCTGGCCTTCTTTACGATGAAACTATTGAATCATATGTGTGGCTGTTGGAATGCTTTCTTAAAGCGCATGTTACTCAACCGAAACTAGTGTTAACCGACCAAGATCCAGTTATAAAACAAGTTATAGGCAGGGTTCTTAATGAATCTGTTCATCGATTGTGCATGTGGCACATTATGTACAAGCTTCCTTCAAAGGTACACATAATTTTTAAATTATTGTTTTTACACATGTGTACTTATTTATTATAGTTTCTATTATTTTTTGCATGTCTATCTTTGTTCATGTTTACACATGTGTAATAGTATTATAATATTTAACACATTCAATACAGGTTAGTGGGGATGTCTTACAGAATACTAACTTGAGGTCACGTATACATAAGATTGTATGGAATGTTTTTATTACTCCTTCTAAATTTGAAGAACTTTGGGAGTTGTTGATGAATGATTGCAACTTGAAACACCATCGGTGGTTGTCTGATATGTTTTCTATCAATGATCAATGGGTCCCTGGTTATTTTAGGGAATGTGTTGTTTGATGAAGACTACATCTAGATGTGAAAGCTCAAATGTGCTATTTAAGGTTAATTCTAGTGCATCTCATACTTTGATTCAGTTCATGGTGTCTTTTCACATAGAAATTGATGGTCAACGCTATCAGCACGACTTCTTGAGCATGCATCTGACTCAACAATACATGTCTTAATAACCCATTTACTTGTAGAAAATCATGCCTCACTCGTATCACCAGAACAATTTTCAAGGAGATCCAAAATGAGATAAGTAGATCTTTGTTATCATGTATGATTGGGAGACCTAATGTCGTTGATGCATCTGAACACTACATTTCTCAATTTGATACAAAATCGGATATTATTGGCGATTTCAAGGTAATATATTTTGTTTTATATACTTATAAATCATTACTTAATCATTTTTAAATTTTAGTATTTATTTTAACATTTTGTAGGTTTCAATTAAATTGAGTGATAACTCTACTTCTTTCTCGTGTATGGGATTTACACGTATTGATTTCTTTGTCGTCATGTCTTTGGTGTTTATAGATTCAAAGGTATTAAAAAAATTCTTGATGCATATATTCATCCACGATGGAAAAAGAATGCGTTGCCTAAGAAATTTTTTAATAATGAATACCGTTATGGTGTTGACAACTCGGATAATTTTAAAGTAAGGGCAAAGGTGTTAGATTTACTTCAGCACTGTATAGACCGCCTAAGGTTCGAACCAGAAATGCTTGCTTCTTTTCTTGAAGAAATGAAGGGTATTAAAAATAGAATTTTTGAACAATTTCAAAAGGAGCCAAATTCAAACAAAAAGGAAGTGTCTTTGAAGAATTAATTGCACAATCTGCACCTAATGATGTATCTATTGTACCTCCACAAGGTATTAGAAATAAAGGATGTTGTACAAACCGTCATTTGATTGGACCAGGAGAGAAAGCGAAGGTTAATATGCAAAACATGTGGAAAACTTGGCTACCATGATTCTCGAAACTGACCATTGAAAAAGAAACTTCTTGATGAAGATAGCTACAGTGATGAACATAGTCAAACTGATAAACATAGTCAAACTGATGAAGATAGTAATAGTGAGTGAGTGATTTTATATTTGGTTGTGTTGATGTTACTTTCATAAACTCAGGCATATCTTATGAATAATTCATACTTTTGTCCTAGATGGTTTATAATTGCTATTATGTTGGAATGCTTTATTTTAATTTGTCATATTCCTGGTTATTTTGGATATATAAGTATACTTTACATATGTGTAACTATAAATCTATATACGTGTAACTCTTGACCTACATATGTGTAAAAATTAATCTACATATGTGTAAAAATTAATCTGCATATGTATGATTCATTTTACATATTTATTTAGAACAAACTGGTATGTTTTTTCTTAGTGGTCTGTCGTGTACTTTCATGTTTTGCATTTTGACATTGCATTACACATTTATGTTTTTTGTATTTGCCAAAATACATTAAATATGTGCTTATTTTGATTTACATATAATGTACTTATGTGTAAGTCACCGATGTACATATGTGTATCTCTATGCTTTATATAACTTTTCATACAAAATCATTCGTTTTTGTTTACTACTATATTTGTATTCACATTTTCAATTGACAAACATTTTATATTTTTAATCTTTAAATGTTCATATTTTCTTAAGGGAAAACATATTTTTGTACTCTGATTTATGATATATTTTATGCAAAAAATCGAAACAGATTCGATAAACTCCCATGTGCTTCTTCTAGTTATCATTATATATTTACATGTGTGTAACTTGTTGATTTACATATATGTATGCAACAATGTACATATGTGTAAAGCTTTTCATAACAAAGTATTAATACCAAATAGATCATTTGTAATACTTTTCATAATGACATCTAGCCCATCTTTACATACTAACATCTTATATATCATTCATATTTCATAATAGCTAAAACAGTTGTCTTAAAACCCAAAAGCAAACATCATTCCTAATATGAAAAACAAATAACATTGTTTCTAAAACATCTAGACCACCTTCTTTTCATTATGTTCTTTCTCAAACTCCAAAGATTCCTTCATCACCTTTTCTCTATGAATGTTTGCTTCTGATAGTAGTATCTTCACTGTATATTTCTTTCTTAGCATATTCAGTTGTGCCTTTTGTCTTTTGCTTTTTTCTGTTTTGAAGCCACAATCCCAGTTCTTTGCACATTTTCCTTGATACATTTCCATATGTCACATCAAGAACACACCACAATCAACACTATTTTCCTTAGTTGCCCAATATATTTCTAGTTTATCTGGCTTTTCTCCTTCCAACACTTGCCATTTTGCATATCCCACTGACTTCAAGTAGTTTACAAATATATGCTTCTGTCAAAAAAGTTAGGTGTAAGTTTTTAAATATATTTATATAAAAAATATTTCCCAACTCTTTTATGTGTTGCTAATTTGTACAATATCTTACCACTTTCAGCACAGTATCTTTCAAATTGTAATCCTGATCATATTTTCCACCAACAAAGCTCAAAGATTCATCATATTGTCTATTACTTCAATTTCTGGATTTTTATATTGAAACATATCAAGTATAGTGGTTGTTTTCAAAAATTGGAACCAAGACCAAGTCAAATGACTTTAGTTCAATTCCATTTGGAGCAAAATATAACATTGTCTTCAAGTTTGATGCAAACTTTTCCAGCCTAGCAGCATCATCCATTTCTGTATTTTTAAGCATATCTTCAGTCTGTGAAATTTAACTATTATTAGTATCCTCTTGTAACACCCGGTATTTTTATAAAATTAATAAAAAGAAAGAAACATCAATTAACCCAAGATGAGGGGTTAAAAGTATCAAAAAGGACAAATCTTTCAAAAGTTGGTACAAAAGTAACATGGTCGCCCACACCATGCTACTTTTCACCTTTTTGCAAATCGGATTTAGAGAGAGAGCAGAAACTCTCGGTTTGAAGAAGAAGAAGAAGAAACGAATTCAAGGTAAGAATTCGTGGTTCTTAAGTATTTATGATGGTTTTATCTCGGTTACATGCTTATGTGCTTATATGCTTGTGTGTGTGTCCGTGTGTGTGTGTTGGTGTTGTTTTGAGGTGTTTGAACTCATTTGCAAGCGGGTTAGAAGAAAGAACACCCAAGTTGCTCCAGGTGAGTTTCTAGACCTCGGTTTTACTTGTTTTAAACATCTTTGGGGCTGAAAATGTATTAAAATGATGTTTACAATGTTTATGTATGTATACCAGTATGTATTATGCATGTTGGATGTTGGTTCTTGAATGCTTATAGGTTGTTCATGTTTAGAATAGCCCTGGTAAGCTTAGAACAGATAGCTATGATGAATGGGTTCGAAATCATCCTAGAAACATGTTATGCAGAAGGTCCATGCGCCTAGATAAGGCTCATGTGCCTGAAAATGCCTTAGAAGGATTTAAGTATAATCCATGCACCTGAACAGTAGCCCATGAGCCTAAAATTTGCCTTAGAAATGTTTAAGTATAGCCCATGCGCCTGAACAGTAGCCCATGCGCCTGAAATTTGCCTTAGAAATGTTTAAGTATAGCCCATGCGCCTGAACAGTGGTCCATGCGCCTAGAAATATTAGTCGGACGACTAAGTGTAGGGCCATGCACCCCAATAGTGCACATGCGCCTAAGTGTCCATGCGTCCGAATAACCCATGCGCCTAAGTGTTCATACACCCGAATAGTACCCATGCGCCTGAATTATTCATGCGCCTAAGAGTTAAAGCAGTTAAGTGTTGACTGATGCGCCTACATAGTAATGAGACGCCCGAACAGGGCTCATGCGCCCAAATAGTGTTTAAGCGCCCAACACTTAGAATTTATTACATAATTCTTGGGAGTTTGTGCTCTTAGGGTTTTGACCGAGGGTTGACTAGGGTTATTTATGATGGGTTTCATGCATGATTATGACTATTCCTTATTATTATTATTGCTATTATTATTATTACTTATAGTGTGTGACTTTACGTGGTATGTTTATTATCGTAACGTAAAGTATATTGTAATAATAAAGAGAAAGAGCAATAAGAAATGAAGAGGAACATTAATAAAATGTTAACAAGTCTTGCAATCTTACAGGAGGTACACGATCGTGTTGTCGTTAGCTCAACTGTGCTGCGGGTTAGCTACCCTACTATGCACATAGGGCCAGTCTTGGAGATTGGCAGGACCTCTGTAGCGTATCCTAGGTGTTTGGGTCGGCCTTGTATACAGTAAACAGAACCCTCTTGAGGAATATAGATGGTCCATCACCAGTTTTCATCATGCATACAGTTTAGGGTATTGCTCATTTGTCCATACAGAAAGTGAAAGATAAAGATAAAAGATTACATAACATACAAGGCATACAGTAAAGAGAACGAATAGTTAATGCGTGCTCGCATATACAGTAATGAGTTGTATTTCATAGAAAGAGTATTTTCATATACAACATACATAAAGTATTTTATTACTTTTAAAACTAGAACTCACTCAGCAACGCTGACTTTTATACATTTTCAGTTGGTAGGTAATTATTGCTGAGGATGGCATGAGGGTGAAGCTACTCGGTAGGGAAAGACTGACATCCATTCGTATTTTATGTTGTTGTTGTTTTGTAATGCAGTAAAACAATTCTTTTGTATCAGTTAAATGATGATGTATTGCTCAACAACAGTGGTTTAATGAAATGAATGGTTTTTGATAAATTATTTCCGCTGCTTAAGTTTGTATAATTATAATGTTAATGTTTTAACTCTGTGATTGACCAACTGAGGGGTCTCCGGAACGGGGCCTTACAAGTTGGTATCAGAGCCAAAGTTTAAGAGAATTGGGTTAAATAAAATTTTAAAACCTAAACTTAAGCTGAAAATGGACAAATGGAGGGATGTCAGCCCGAGTAGCCACGTGCCATCAGGTATGTCTTTTCTTAATGTTAACCGGTATTATGTGCGCATGCTATTGATTTGTATGCTCTTAGTAGATTTAGATACTGATTTAGTCAGGATAAGAAATGCTTGGGGTATGAAGAGTAAAGTAAGTGGCTAATCACAACTGGCCACTGTAATTAGAGACTTACTATACTTGACATAAACTGAGTGTACCTTGAATGATCACGTTAGTGTTTGAATCTTATAGTGTGCGTTTAGAGGATGGTCGGCGGTAGATCTTCGAAAGCCTCTCGTGGTGGAGGTCACGGTGCTGCTCCGCGACCCAAGAGGGGAGACCCAGAGTTGAGAAAGTGGTTCATGAAGAACCAGAGACCCCTCATTCAGAGGGTAGCGACGAGAGCGCCAATCTGAGAGCCTCAGTAAAGGAGGCGGTGGTGGAAGAAGTTCATCAGGTCATGCAAACGATTCTGCCATCTGTGGTGACCGAGGTTATCAAGGAGGTAAGGGAGGGGAAAGAAAGGAAAGAAATAGATCCTCGGAGGACGAGAACAACCAGAGTAGGAAACGGTTCTCTCTGATGATGAGGAGGAGGAAGGAGAAGAGCCTGCGCCAGAGGCGGCCTGAGGCTGTAACTACGGGGCGTTTATGAGATGCAAGCCCCCTACTTTCAATGGAAATGGCACTGCTGCAGCTGCTCACCGGTGGGTGAGGGAATGGAGGTTGTTCTTGACATTAGTGAGTGTCGTGAAGACCAAAAGTTGAAGTTCGCTACCCACTCTTTTGTGGCCTCGGCGTTGTGCTGGTGGGACAACATTGTCTAAGCTGAGGGTAGCAGGGCCATTGGGAGAATGAGATAGCCTGAACTGAGGAAGTTAGTGATTGAGGAATTCTGTCCTCACAGAGAGATGGACAAGGTAGAAAGAGAGTTCCTGTAGCTGGAGGCGGGAACGATGACACACCAGCAGTACACCACTAAATTTAATGAAATGGCGCGGCTGGTGCCCGATCAAGTGACACCACTGTCACGAAAGAATAAGAGATACATCCAGGGGCTGTCGACGGATATCCGTAGGCATATGATCGCCTCCCGGCCGAGCACTTTTAGGTCGCCGTTGATTTGGCTGGCAGACTATATGACGAGCGCAAGGTGGTGGTGGCTGAGGTGAATAAGAAGGGTGGTGGTGACCGGAATTGGAATGGGAAATAGTTTGGACGTGGTGGAACCGCTCCAAACAATAAGGTGGTGAAGGTGGGTGATCGACGTGTGGTCACATCTGGTGCAGGGTTGAAGAAGTGTGGCAAATATGGAAGGGAGCATACTGGTGAGTGCAGGATGGGAATGAATGTATGCTTCAGGTTAAGATCATTCGATTAGTTGCGTCCGATGTGAGTTTGGTTAAGATTTATGGAGGTTGCATTACTACGATCCCGAAGATGATTTTGATGGCGGTGGCGGGGAAGTGCATGAGACGTGGATGTAGTGCCTACTTGGCATACGTGAAAGATGTGAAGGCATCGGTGCCGTAATTATCTGAGGTACCAGTGGTGTGCGACTTTCCGGACATATTCCCGAAAGACTTATCTGGCGTGCCACCAGATCGTGAGATTGAGTTCCAAATCGATTTGATACCCGTGCTCAACCCGTTGCCAAAGCACCATATCGATTAGCTTCGACTGAGATGAAGGAACACATGAGCCAATTGCAGGAGTTGATGGATAAGGGATTCATTCCACCGAGTATCTCTCCGTGGGGTGCTCCGGTATTGTTTGTAAAGAAAAAGGATGGAAGCATGCGAATGTGCATTGATTATCAAGAGCTGAACAAGTTGATTGTGAAAAATCGGTACCCGTTACCAAGGATTGATGACTTGTTCGACCAGCTCCAAGGTGCCAGTTGGTTCTCGAGAATAGATCTACAATCTGGCTACCATCAATTGAAGGTGAAGGAACAAGACATTCCTAAGACAGCTTTTCGTACGCGTTATGGACACTACGAGTTCCTCGTTATGTCTTTTGGTCTAACTAACACGCCAGCTGCCTTTATGGATTTAATGAATCGAGTGTGCCGACCAATGTTGGATAGATCAGTGATTGTGTTCATTGATGATATTCTTATCTACTCAAAGAGCGAAGAAGAGCATGCCGGTCACATTCGGGAGGTGCTGGAGACCTTAAGAAGGGAGAAGTTGTATGCCAAATTCTCCAAGTGCGCGTTCTGGTTGCGCGAAGTTCAATTCTTAGGTCATGTGGTAAATCCTGAGGGGATTATGGTATATCCCACAAATGTGGAGGCAGTGATGCAAGGGAAGTCTCCAAGGACGCCATCCGAGATTCGTAGTTTCTTGGGGTTGGCGGGATATTATTGAAGGTTCATTCAGGACTTTTCCAAGATCGCTTCTCCACTGACGAAGTTGACCCGAAAGGATGTAAAGTATATATGGGGTCAAGCTCAAGAGCAGGCTTTCGAGGAGTTAAATGCAATGTTGACTCAAGCTCCTGTTCTGTCATTACCCGAAGAAAGCAAGGATTTGGTGGTTTATTCAGATGCTTCTTACTCGGGGTTAGGGTGTGTGTTAATGCAGAGAGGGAAGGTTATAGCCTATGCATCCCGACAGTTGAAGGTTCATGAGGTCAATTACCCTACTCATGACTTGGAGCTAGCATCCATGGTCTTTGCATTAAAGATTTGGAGGCACTATCTGTACGGGACGAAGTGCACCATTTTCACTGACCACAAGAGCTTGAAGTACTTCTTCGAGCATAAGGATCTGAACATGAGGCAGAGACGATGGTTGGAGCTTATAAAGGATTACGATTGCAAGATCCATTACCATCCGGGCAAAGCCAACGTGGTGGCTGATGCCCTTAGCCGAAAGGAGAGGCTCGAGCCGATTCGAGTGAAAGCATATCAACTGATCATAACCTCTGATGTAATGAAGCAAGTCAAAGAGTTTCAAGATGAGGCATAGAGAGAAGATCATCTTAACTCTAAAAGGATGAGAGGTCTGGTTGGGGAATTGGGTGAAAACACCCTTGGTGTTAAAGCTCGATTTGGACGAGTGTGGATTCCTCGTTTTGGGGATCTACGGGTGAAGATAATGGATGAAGCCCACAAAACTCGATACTCCATCCACCCTGGTGCCACAAATGTATCAAGATATGAAGAAGGATTATTGGTGGCCGGGTATAAAGCGCGATGTGGTGGGGTATGTGAGTAAGTACCTTCCTTGTTTGCAAGTGAAGGCCAAGCATCAAAAGTCGTATGGAAAGATCCAACCTTTGGATATACCGGAATGGAAGTGGGAGCACATCACCATGGATTTCATTACGAAGCTGTCACGTACTCCGATGGGGTACAATGCCATATGGGTGATTGTTGACCGTCTGACGAAAAGTGCTCACTTCCTACCAATCCGCGAGACATATTCATCCAGAGGTTGGCTGACCTGTTCATCAAGGAGATTGTAACTAGTCATGGTGTGCCGGTGTCCATTGTGTCTGATCGTGACACCCGCTTTACCTCTAAATTCTGGAAGAAATTCCACGATGCCATGGGGATGAGGTTACATATTAGCATGGCTTATCATCCCCAAACTGATGGTCCGTCAGAAAGGACCATTCAGACACTGGAAGACATGCTTCGTGCATGTGTGATTGATTTTGGGGGGAGTTGGGATGACCACCTACCATTAGCCAAATTCTCATACAACAACAGCTACCATGCCAGCATTGGTATGCCATCATATGAGATGCTATACGGTAGGAGATGCAGAACACCCGTTTGTTGGGGTGATATTGGTCGGAAGGAATTGGGGAGCGTCAAGGTAATCGAGGCTACGACTGAGAAGCTTGAGAAGATTAAAGCCTTTATGAAGGCAGCCAAATATAGACAGAAGTCGTATGCTGATAAAAGACGCAGGTCGATTGAGTTCCAGGTGGTTGACCGGGTTATGTTGAAGATCTTACCTTGGAAGGTATCATTCGTTTACGAAAGCGGGGCAAATTGTGCCCAAGGTATATAGGCCCTTTCCGAATCATTGTTCGAGTAGAAGAGGTGGCCTATAGATTGGAGTTACCAGATGAGCTAAGTGGAATTCACTCGACATTCCACGTATCTCATCTAAGGAAGTGCTTGGCAGATGAAGATATGATTGTCCAACTTGAGGATATTGAAGTAGACGAATGGCTAAATTACGTAGAGAAACTAGTGGCAATCATCGATCGAAAAGAGAAAAGGCTGAGAAATAAAGTGGTTCCTCTTGTGCGTGTACAGTGGAAACACAGGAAAAGATCTGAGTCAACGTGGGAGACTAAGGAAGAAATGAGACAGCATTATCCACGTTTGTTCGAAGAATAACAGGTTTTGGGGACGAAACCTATTTAAGGGGGTGGACTTGTAACACCCGGCTATTTATGTATTTTGAAGTCGACGAATGAAGAAAAGAAATGAAGTCCAAAGTCGAGGGACCAAACTCGCCAACGAGAGAAATTTGGGGAAGTGGGAATATTTAAGGAGAGGGCAACCCTTCACCCTCTCCCCACACCCACCAAAATCAGCCAAAGAAAGAGGAAAAAAGAGAAAGAAGAGAAAAAGGAGAAAAAGTTGGTTCAGGTTGATTCGAGTGGCCAAAATTGTTGAGAAGCGAGTCAAATCGAAGCTCTACTCGTTGTGGTCGCTTGTGTGAGTTCTAGGACCCCTCTTTTACTTGTTTTCAAACGATTTTAGGGTTGGAACACATCTGAAATCGGGTTTTTGAGTGTGTGCATGTTTGACCCGTTTGTGTATGTGTGTGTAGATGTGTTTGAGTCTTGATTGTGAGCTTATGTGTGCATGAATGGTGTTGTGGTATGCATCCCTAAGGTTTAGGATGGTCGATTTGGGCTTAGAATGGGTTTAGATGAGTTTGGAGGCCGAAAACCCTCGGTTGTAGTCGGGATGAACTGCATTCTGCATCAGTTAGGGCTAGGCGACCGACTGGAGGCCGAATGGAGGCCATACGGCCGAATAGGGTGCGATTGGGGTCCACTCGCATGATTGAAGGTCCATTCGCATGATTGAAAGGTCAGTCACATGGAGGTCATGCGATTGAAGGTCCAGTCGCATAAGTGTTCATCCGCATTAGTCCCATTCGCATGAGGTCCATCCGCATTAGTCTATTCGCTCGATTGGGTGTTCATTCACATGAGTGTTCATCCGCATTGGTTCATTCGCATGATGTTCAGTCGCATGGAGGCCATGCGACTGAAGGGTGTCCATACGCCCGAATAGGGTTGTTGCACCCGAAGGAAAGTGTAGTTTGACCTCTGACTTTCGGGGGAAGTGCAGATGTAAGTTTTGACGTCAAGGTTCTCGTAAGTTCATGTAAGATGACGGTTGAGGCCTTAGAGAGTATATTGGGCATGGTGATGATGATGTTGCATGTTTATGCATGATGCATGTTATGTATGTGTGATGTTGCATGTATGACGTGATGCTTGAGTATGTTATGTTCCTTGTTATGATGTATGCTTATCTTTCCTGTGACTTTACGTGTGATGTTAATAAATAAATGAAGTATTATGTAACGTAAAGTGGAAGATAAAGAAAAGAGGAACATGAAGTAAGAATGCATGCATTAACGAGTAATGAAAGTAAAGATAGTCTGGTAAGCCTGGCATGTACATCGGGGTCTTTCTTTGTGATTGACCATTTGCATAGAACTATTGCTGCATACCTTAGGTACTGTGACCATGAGGTGCGATGCACCGTTATAGAAGGTCTATGATTGCCTAGGTCCAGAATTATGAACAGAAAGGTATTGCATATGGCAATAGTACACCTACATTCATACCTTAGGTACTGTGACCACGAGGTGTGATGCACCGTTATAGAAGGTCTATGATTGGCCTAGGTCCAGAACCATGAACAGAAAGGTATTGCATAAGGCAATGGTACACCTACATTCATACCTTAGGTACTGTGACCACAAGGTGCGATGCACCGTTATAGAAGGTCTATGATAGGCCTAGGTCCAGAACCACGAACGGAAAGGTATTGCATAGTAAACCTAAATCCTACCCTAGGTACTGTAACCACGAGGTGCGATGCACTATTATAGAAGGTCTATGATAGTCCTAGGTCCAGTACCATGAACAGAAGGAAGGTTTATGGTTGACAGAAAGGAAAAGTAAAGAATGAAGCATGAAAGATTAATGAAGATAATGATGATATTATTTGTGTATACGTATGATGTATGATCGCATGAGGAAATGAAAGGTTTTAACAAAAGTAAAGTATGTTTTATTATAAAACTAGAACTCACTCGGCAACGCTGACTTTTTATGTGTTTCCAGTTTAGGGTATTGCTCATTGGTCCATACAGAAAGTGAAAGATAAAGATAAAAGATTACAGAACATACAAAGCATACAGTAAAGAGAACAAATAGTATCTGTTCATATAGTTAATGCGTCGCATATACAGTAATGAGTTGTATTTCATAGAAAGAGTATTTTCATATACAACATACAGAAAGTATTTTATTACTTTTAAAACTAGAACTCACTCAGCAACGCTGACTTATATACATTTTTAGTTGGCAGTTAATTATTGCTGAGGATGGCATGAGGGTGAAGCTACTCGGTAGGGAAAGACTGACATCCATTTGTATTTTATGTTGCTGTTGTTTGTAATGCAGTAAAATATTTTTTTTGTAATCAGTTAAACGATGATGTATTGCTCAACAACAGTGGTTTAAATGAAATGAATGGTTTTTGATAAATTATTTCCACTGCTTAAGTTTGTATATTTATAATGTTAAATGTTTTAACTGCTGTGATTGACCAACTGTGGGGTCTTCGGGAACGGGGCCTTACACCTCTACAAACTTAAGCACTTAATGTAATGATTTTTTAATATATGTAAATAAATTAACTTACTATTAAACTTGTGTTACAAAATAGTCTGCTTGGAGAGCTTGAGCTTCTTTTTTCTTTATCATAGTTTAACACACAAGCCCAGCAATCAATAATATTGCTTTTTATAGTTACCCCCAGTTTAAGAGATGCTATTAGGAATGCTTTTGTTGTATTTCCAAAAGCAGTTTCAAAAATATCAATCCTGTCATTATTTTATTTGTATTAATAACCCCAACTTATTGCATATCTGTTGTCTTACACATATGTAAAATAATTACATACACATATGTAAATAGGTTTATACACATATGTAAACAATTGTTGCAAGCATATATATAATGATATTTATTATAACTGTTGATATGAAACTATTTTGTATTTCTACATTTTAATAATTTATATTATAATATGCACTTACCCAAAAGTAGATGCCACCTCATTTGTTTCCTTCTTCTCAAGTTCCTTTTTCCTGCATATTTGATTATATTTTCAATACGCACCTACTATTTATAAATATGTATATAGATTACCTTTCATCTGTTGAAGTTTTTGTTTTCCCCTTATCAAATATGCCTTCACATTTTCCTTTCTCCTTTCCATCCTATGTCAAGTGTTCAACTTAGAATTTGTTAATGTTATCTTATTTACCTTCTTCCTTTTAAACCTTCCATTAAATAATCCCATATCCTTTGATCTTCTTTTATTAGTGGTTTTCATATATCAACGGGTCTGATATATATGGAGATTTTTGCGTGTCAGCTAGATGTTTTATTCTTTGTGTTCTCATTTTCTCTTGTACCGCCTCATTATTCTTTTCAGTCATCTCATTTTGTTGATCAAATTCTTGCGTCAATCCAAGACTGTAACTTGGTCCATCATATATTATGAGGCTTGACTCGATATTTAGTTTTTTTCTTCCTTCACTATCAACTTGTTTGGGTGTTTTACTTTCGTTTTCATTCAAGCCTTCTGTGATGATTTGTCTTCTGTTTCTATTGCATTATTTCCTTCATTTTGATTTGAAAATTCTTGTGTTAATCCTAGACTGTAGCTCGGTCCATCATATAATAGGAGGGGCAACGCAACTTTTTTTCTTTTCTACACGTGCTTCATTATGTTCTTGCCTCTCACCCTCATTTTCAATCAAAGCTTTTTTCAGATTCTGATCTTCATTCTCTAGTATAGTGAATCGACTCAGTTTTTCATTGTATTGTTCCACCAAAATTTTTATTTGCTCAGGATACATTTTGTATGCCTTTGATATTGATCTTTCTAGCTTTTTCTTGTCCCTTAACATCCAACTATATAGTCTGCTAATTTTTCTTACTTGAGCCTGATCTTCATTCTCTAGTATAGTGAATCATTTTTTTAATTATCATTAAATATTTTTATAAATCTTTTTACATATGTAAACTGATTGTTTTACACATATGCAAACTGTTAGTTTACACATATGCAAACTGATAGTTTACACATATGTAATATATGTAACCTATACTTGCACTAATTAATTTTACAAACCAACTTTCACACATATGTAAACTTTTTACTTACACATATGTACACTGATTAATGACATATGTAAATTTCTAATCAATACCTCCAAGCCTTCTGGAGCGTCCACTTCTGGATCAAAGTCTTCTTCTTCTTCCGAGCCAATAAGCTTCTAATTTCTTCTTCAGTGCTTTCGGTATTCTCACCTTCCATATCAAGAAATAAGTCTCTCAACTCCCCTAGCCCAAAGCCCCCATTCTTTATTTCCAAATTTTCTCTAAACTGTAGTTTTTCCATCGTCCAGAACTTTAACGGTGCCATTGTTCGAACCTCATTTATTCCTTTGCAGGTTGTGCTATCCACATACAGAAGCTGCAAACATGTTTTATTGTTTTTATTTTAGCATATAATTAAAGAATACAAAACCTGTAATTAACAATCTATGTCATACCGTTAGTATCGTTAATGCTCCACGAAAAAAGCACTTGAAGTCTCTGCTTTTCCAATCATCTTTACAAATTTTCATGCACGATATTACGTATGAGCACTAGTCAATATCACTCAAATCAACTTCCTCATTCAGCAAGTCAATAAATGATGTTTTACATAACCCGTTTTGTGGCATTCAATCATGGAGTTGACAAAAAGCATAATAAAATCCAACTTGAACATAAGCCCCTAATAATTTGACTCTTTTATCTTATTCACTACCATTTTGAAAGAAAATGTCTTATCACCATATCATTTCCCATAAGATTTTGCTAATGTAGTGCTTGTTTTTGGTTGTTGAGTTGATGTTAGATCAATTCCACTGTTTGGAATTCCTAGGTGTATTGATTCAGTGTCCACCTTGATTGTTGTGTTGCCGAATTGTATTTCCATTTTCTCTATGTCGAAATGTTCAACCACAAAGTATCCCAATTTAGATGGTATACCATTTACTCTCATAGACAACAGATTTCCAAACCCCATCTCTATAACTGCTTCTTTTTGTTTCTTGTTTAATCACACACACATTCAAAAGTTGTTTTGGTGATGACCTTGTTCTTAATCCATATAGTAATGGTTCTCTAACACCTTTTTTGGCTTTTCGTTCATCAGATTGATCAACTTTCTTGCTTTTTCCCTTATCAGAATGTCCAACATTTTTTGTTTATTTTCAACTTGCTTCTTCTTTTTATCTTTTCCTTTGCTTGCATTCATTGGATTTGTTTCTTCTATTTTACTCTTTATTCCTGTAGTTAGCTCTGATTATCATTCATTTAACTTTAAAACTATAATAAATGTCTAAAAACATTGTTTATATATATGCAATACAAATCACACTTTCTAGTTTACACATGTGTATACAAACTTACAAATTACATGTCTATTTTTTCATTGATGTACATATGTGTAAACATACATGTACAAATGATTTTACAAGTTACACATGTGTAAAAATATTTAACACTACATAATAGATTATATAGTATGAAAATGTACATATGTGTAAACCTTCATTTCTATGTTTTGTTTTTTTATATTACAGTTACTGGCACCTACTTCTTTATATAAGAATATTTACACATGTTTAAACCTTCCATTTTCTATGATGTACACATGTGTAAACCTTCCCTTTTCTATGATGTATACATGTGTAGATCATTATACATTACAATATAAGTTTATTTCACATAACATACCTTGATTTTTGTTCTTTTTTGGTAACTCTTTGGAAAGGATTTCTCTTATCATTTTCTGCATCTTCTTTTTCATTTGTATTTCATCATTCTTTAAAGCTTTTGAAAAAAAAGAACAACATAATAGTAATATACTATATTTTAAGTTTTTTATATCTTAGAAAAAAATTAACCATACCCATTTGCTTATCGATTTCATTATCTGACTTTGTTAATGATACAGATTCTTCTAAGCTTGCGGATACCTTTACATCTGAATTTGATTGTCTATGCTTACAAACACATTTGAATCTGTGAGCAGTAAGAAACACACATTATTCATTACTTTTATTTTTTGTTATCGAATTGATTTTGTTATATAAATAAATTCCAAATTCAATTCACTAACTTGTTGGTACACTTGTGTCATGTTCCTCGTCATCTATTTCAACTGGATTTGATTTTTCATTTCAAACTTTATGAAAGTAGTTTTTTTCCTTATTCTCTCACTTGTACGACCTGTAAATATATTCTTTTATTATATGGTATATTCAACTTTTAATTCATATTAGTATCAACACAATGACTATTTAGGATACTTACGTCTCATTGCGGTCTTCTGTACCTTTTTCTGAAATCACCGAATAAGTAAAACCATTAGTTTCTTACACAGTTAGTAAGAATTTGAAGTTCAATAATCCAAGTTCCCAAGTATCCAAATAAGATTTTTATGAGTACACATGTGCAAATCCGACATGCACTGCTGTTTTTAGTAATACTTACAAACATGTTATCAGTGTGCACCTATTGTTTCCACTAAACACATAATCATTTTAAACTATTTCAGTTTCATGGTAGCCAAATAAAGATTTATATAAATACACATGTATAAATCCGACACAGTAGGTGTTTTAATAATACTTTCCCAATATAATCATATGTATTTTCTGCTTACAGTAAACCATTAATTGTTTTAAACCAATCAGTTTTCAATTAACCGAATTAAATTTTATATGAATACACATGTGTAAATCCAATAAGCAGTTCTTGTTTTCCTAATATGTACACATATGTAATCAATATGCACCTAGTGTTTACACTAAACCCTATATCAATTTAACAGATTTCAGTCCCCAAGTAGCAAAATAAAGGTTCTATGAATACACATATGTAAATCCAATATGCACTGCTTGTTGTAATAATACTTACACAATGTAATCAATACACGCAATTGTTTCCACTAAAACCTAAATCCTTTCATTAGTTTCAGCATTCAAATGCCTTTTCATCATTCTTCATGCTCAGTTTCTATGATATATTCCAAATCTATTATAATGACATTTTCCCCTCGATTATATGTTACTCATCATAGAATGCATAAATTTAACTTAAAATTCCGTTTTAATGTACACAATACATAAATAGGGTTAGGTTTTTGAGGCTTAATCGATTGCTTACCTCCGTTGATTCACCGGTATTTTTACTTGGTAATCTTCTATTCTTAGTCATCTTCCTCCTGCGATTTGATTTCGTCGAACGACTTTATCGGTTTCTGATGATTCTTCGATCTCCGATTCTCCCGTGATTTTTTGGGAGTTTTTCAATTTTGAATGATATGTCGATCAACTTTATGTTTATAAAACTTGTTTCCAATTTTACCCTTTTGCTTTTCTTTTTATTAAAATCCTATTAAAAACCCCCTTGTAAATCATAGCTCTTCATCTAAGTTGAGAAATATATATATATATAAAATATAGGGAAGGGATCAAATGAGAACTAAGTTTTTTTATGAGAACTTTAGGAACCAATTTCAACTATTAGTTCTCAATGATAAAATTATAATTAACAAAAACATATTTAAAAAAAATTATAAATCAAAAAATAACATAAAAATAAAAAAATAAAACACAAAAATGTTCCCCTACTCTCCTTTTTTCATAAAAAAAATAATATATATATAAATGCACATATTTGGCCGGAATTCCCAAGTCTAAGCCAGAATTTCAGTTTTTGGCCGGATTATTTGAAGTTCGCCGGAATCACATATTTTTGGCCGATTACAACCGCCTAGGGTCTGCCTAGGTCCGTTTTTGACTTTCGGTGACCACCTGGTGATTAATTGATCGATTAGCACAAAATTACAAGGTGATACCCTGATTTCCGATTAATCGCCGATTAATTCCGATTTTTACAACACTACCTAGAGGTGACAATTCTTGCATGATACAAACAATAAGATTTTGGTTTGCCATAACTAACTTGTATAATAATCAAGTTGTGTTCACTCATATTCAAGCTAAATTTTTAACCCATTTAATGAAATAGATATATCCAATCAATCCATGTAATGAAACAAGGTCCCCACCAATCCATTTACCCATTTATTACAATCTTTAAACTTGTTTAACACGTTCACTAGTTGGTTATAATCATTTAAAACCAGCAAACCCATTTAACCCATTCAGATAAATAGGTTTGACACATGGTGCTCGCCTTACACTTTTAAGCATTTCCCATCTAGTGTCGTTGTCTATGACAAAAATAATAGTTCATGTTTGCTTCAACAATTCATCTTGTCAAAATCCAAACCAGTTAATTCGCCAACAGACACGGTTGGCACATGTAGACATAGCAAGAGACTGCTCTCATCATCTGTTGAAGTTGAAGATAACAATCAACAACCTGATGTGGATCAATTAAACAAACTAAAGATACTCCATCATCCCCCAATGAAGACGATTGAGCAGAAGTTAATAATAATAATATGAATTTTCAAAGGAATGGTTCCATTTCTAATGGCCCCCAAGTTCATGATACTGTAAAGACTGTTGTTGGTTACTATTGGCTGCATTTAATGTCTTAACACATCTGGTTGATGATCAATGCAAACAAACTTATAAATCGAGTGGCTGGAAAGTTCAGTCAAATTACAAAAGTTGTTTCTTGGTCAAGTTGTTCCCATTAAAATGCATGTTACAAGTAGTGTTTGAAGTGAAAATGAACAAATCAAAGGAACTATGAAACATATTGCGCCACGTCAGCAAGGGCGGTCAAATTAGCGATCACTCCTATCCCAACATGTAGATCTATAAAATGATAGTATTGCCTGAATTTGATAAATTAATGAAGCTTCACACATGCAATGAACCTTTTATTTTTTTCTTATTCGTTACATACAATAAAAATAATAGCAGGATACTTGTTACCAAAAATTATAGGGCAAATAATCATAAAATAAAACTACCACAAGAATAATTTAAAATACCAAATTTGATAAAAACCTCAAACCGAAACATCCATGTTCAAAAATTTATGGACCAAAACCAACTAGGATGATCTAACTAAGCCTGTCAAACTAATTCAGTCCTTATATGTTTAAATCATCTTGATAGGAATTACATTACCTCGGTTTGACTTTCTTGGTTAAAACCACAAAGTGGTTCTATACCAAAACAGTAGTCAAAGACAACTCGATTAAGCTCAAGACATATGCAGCCATTAAAGCATCTCAAAAGGTCACAACCAGATTTGTCTATAGTCGCTGTAAGACCGTACATATATGCTCCCTGCTTTTATCAAACCAACAGATGTTAATTACATAGGAATAAAACCTGGGTAAAAAAAATTCAATCTTGGACTCATGAAAACTTACCTGGGGATTTTAGATTTGATAAATGGAAGAATATCAGTAGATCAGTTTGCAACTTCTTGTGCAGAATCTTTCACATTCTTGTCTCGTCCAACCTTCTTTTCTTTGATGTAGGGTCCACATTATCCTTTTCATTTTGGATTTCTTTTTCCTTTTCTTTTCCTTTGCCTTTTTCAGCCATTTTCTCTTTTCCTTTCTCGGATTGTAATTCACCATTGGGAGCAAACAATGGAGGTTCTCTACCACTTAGCCTACAAAACACTTTTTCAACTGTTTCGTTTATTTCTTTCCCTAATCCATCACCATCTAAAATCAACTCCCAAACTGATTTAGAAGCCTTTTCAAGCACAGGGATTCTGCATTAAATCAAAACCAATCAATAATATATTGAAAAAAAAAATTATCAATTCTTCAAATGAATTATGTTTTAGAAACTCAAATCACTTCATATATCTTACTCGAGTTCTTGTCGAAGAGCGTCAAAGAGTTCCCTTTTAGTTTGTTTCTCTGCCCCTGGTGTGTTAAGAACCTTACTCTGCTCTACCATTTTTATAGTGGTACTCTTTAAATCTTCCTATACAATAAAAAACCAGTAGTGAGATCACATAATTGAACAAGTGCAATGGAAAATCCATATATACGTGTCAATTTTAACCTATACATTAAAAAAATGGGTTCATTTGGACTTCTAATATAAGTCCATGGATTGCTTTGAGTTATAAATTATTCCTAAGGGGTCTAATTGGGCGTACTTCAAATTCAGAAATGAAAGACACTGGTCACACTGGACTGAACAGAAGATGTTACGGGTCAGAATTGGCCAACCCATTATCTCTACTATTTCAAGTTATTCTCAGCTTATTAGAGTTTCACGATTGCTCTTTTCACATCTGCCCTTCGACTTTCTTTGCGAATCAGAACATGGCAACACAACAATTATCTTCACCAGTAGACCACTCTTTGGTTAGTGAATTGCCTGGTGAAAGCATGATGTCATGGACTTCAGGCGCTGATCACCCATTTTCTTATACTCACCAAGCGTCTGTTGATCTCCAGTAAAGAGCCCAGCCTCTTAGGACCTACAGACGACAGAAGCTCTTGTGGTTGATGCTGCTTGGCCGAGGCACTCAAAAACCAAATCTCGTTCCCAGATCTTCTGATCTTCTGATCTTCAGTCTTGTAAGGGTATGATTAAAGGATTCAAACAGTTTTTGAGAATTTGGCTGATTTAATTAATGTGTGGAATAATTGTTGTAATGCATAGCTAGACTGGATTATGGAACACCTAACACTAACAGCAAAACCCATGAAGACTGGATATAAATGGGAATCGTCTTTTAACACAACACTTTCGACCCGTACTCATTTTTGTCAAACCCCATTTTGACCCGAACCAAAATGACACTTATTAAAACGACCCGTCTTGAGCGGACCTTTTCTGACCTGTTACCCCACCTGTTTTGCCAGGTCTAATTTCATTCTCAATAAGAAAGATACACGAAGTACTCTCTTTTAACTTTTTTTATCCTTTATGAAACTAAGTAAATATCTATATTCCCTTTCTTTCCTTGGAATACACCAGTGTTACTTATGTGGGTTCCCTAAGCCACAGCTCACACCAAAAGCTCAATTTTAACCTTCAAAAAACAACACATGATGAAATTGATTGTTTTTTTCTTGTGCCACTTCATCTTTTTCACTTTGTAGGTTTTGGTTCGATTTGAACCAAGTAGAGTAATTACTGAAACTTTTGCGGAAAGATCTCAGTGTCAACCTATCATATATAAAAAAGGCTGGAGTAAAGAATATAACACAGAATGTTATTGATTATAAAATGGTGATAATGTACAACGCTAAGTCTTTATTACTTAAATGTTTAATGCAAAAAACCACTATCTTCGTACCATAGATCATAGTTAGAATTGGTTTATGATCAAGTCTTAGGTCTGAATGCACACAAACACTATTTCATGTGCACACAATCAGAAAAGAAAGACAGAACACAAGGATTTATAGTGATTCGATCGGATGATCTGCATCCACTTGCTGCAACTAGGGTTTATATTAGTAGGAATTACAAAGGCCATCATCCAGTGTTGTAAAATTCAGCCTAGGCGGCCAATTAATTGGTAGTCGGCCCATTACATAGTCGATTCAGCTAATCGGTACAAAAAATCGGTAGTCAGTCTAGGCGGTACTAATCAACACTAATCGGTAGTAATCAGAGAAATTTTCCTAGGCGCTCAAAGTCCAACAACGCAAATATTTGTGCTTTTTAACTTATAATTCTGACCCAGTTACTCGATTCTAAACCTAGCCGACATTGACAACAAATCGACCAACCCCTAAAAGTCGACCTCCACCTGCGACCAGCCTCCACATTAACTTATAAATCTGACCCATTTACTCAATTTTAAACTATTTGATCTTTGAAGTATTTGAACTATTTGATCTTGAAGTACATTTGAACTATTTTTTATTTTCATTTGAACTATTTTTAATTATTTTTAATTATTTATGTTTAAAACTTATAAAAAATACATATAAAATCTCCAAACCGATTAATACCGATTAATCCCTAACTAGCGCCTAGCGATTTTTACAACATTGCCATCATCAATTTATAATCACTAGATTAGCATTTACAGCTTTGGGATCAAGGGATATCAATTTAGGCAAGCTGCTTAAAACAAACTGAAACAAGAACCCGGGCCACCCGCCCTTTGCGAAGCCTCCACACCCAACATCAAGAACATCTAATCTTAATAGTTTCTTTCTATATCAAAACAGACAGAGGTGCTTGATGTTTTTAGCCTTACAATTCTTTTCGGTGATCCCTCGTTAACTCAATGCAATTATAACTATTCTCTACAGCCAAAAACAATTGCCATCTCAACTGTGAACTCATCCTGTTCACATTGCAAAATACAAATGTAGCACTTGATTGTGGAGGAGAAAGTAGTAAGTAATACACAGGTATATTTAGGTATCTAAAATGAATCTAACCCTCTAAGAGCATAAGTTAAGGGAATTGTTTAAAATACAGTTCTTTCATTTTATTCATATGAAGAAATTCTCTGGTAGTTGTTTCCTTACCCAGAATTCTACATAACAGGCATTCACAATACGATTTGAATATCATCATACAACATACACATATATAGATCACTAAACATGAGTACAAAAGAGAAGGAACGTGAAAACCTACATTGGCTTTGAGCTGATTGATGATTTTCAATCTCAAGGTGTCAATAGTGCCGTCGTTCATCAACGACTCCAGTACATCTTCCGGAGTTATCACTGAAGATGATGATTCCATTCTAAAGCCCTGAGATTTATAATCTGAAATCGAAAGTTTCACACAACCCACGGACCGATATAGAGGAAAAGGAAACTAGGGTTTCAGAGAAATTGAAATTGAAATCGAAGAGGTGAGATGCTACAGATTTGCAAGGGTAACGATGAAATGTATAACGTTTGGAGTTTGGTATGAGGTGTTTAAGGTTGTACGATTCTTGATCAGTCGAGCAATCGGTTCTTCGTTTCAGCGATTTACGAGGGTTAAAGAGGTGATTACAACAAAACCAGCTAGGGTTGTTAAAAAAAAGAAAGAAATTTTATTCGTGTTCCAAACCGAGAAAACCGATTTGAATTTTTAATCGGATATTAATTCTTGTTGTTTTTTTTTAATTAATTCTATACGGGTCTTATAGTCTCATACACGTTATATAGGGGGTCTTATAATCCTATACGAAGTGTATAACCTCTCTAACAACCCCTGAATTTTTCCTCATAGTCAGTGTCGAAATTTGCTATACGTATCGTATAGCCTTATATGTGTCGTATAGGGTTATGAAACGTATAGCTCTCTAACAGCCCCCCTGAATTTTTCTTGTTTTCAGTTTATTCGAGTTATTTCTGTGTTGGTATCATACATGAGTTGTTAGGATCTCAGCATCTAGTTTGATCAATTAGATTGGATTTGCAGCGGAATGAGCCCACGAATTAACAAATTTAAACAAGAAACACAAATTTATCAATGAAACAGTGTTTGTTATAGAGAGAGAATTTCTGCCAAAAGGAATATATTCATTCAATACATGCTTCGGCTGGCTTTCGTGCATCGTTACAATTAGGTCATCTTTCTTTTTATAAGGGAAGCTGACGTCAGCTGATGTCACTTGACAGTGACATCTAACTGTTATTTAACTACTGAAAGTTAACACAACTACTGAAGATGTCAAACAGCTGACATCTTCTTATAAAAATACCAAGTGTTAATTATCACTACAACTACTGAAAAGAACTACTGAAACAACGACTGAAGAACATGCTCTTCAGTCGTTTTACAAGTACTGAAATAGAAAAGAAACTACTGAAAGGAAACCATCACAACAACTGAAGAATGCTTCTTCAGCTGTTTTGACAAACTCTGAAGGCTTCAATACTTGGACTTCTTGAACTTCAGTTGTTGTCATCAGCTGATGTCTTCAGCCTTTGTACTTCAGCTGTTGATCTTCAGTACTTTAGTCTTCAGCTGTTAAGTCTTCAGTACTTTAGTCTTCAGCTGTTGGTCTTCAGACTTTGGTCTTCAGCTGTTGAAGTCTTCAGTACTTTAGTCTTCAGCTGTTGATCTTCAGACTTTGGTCTTCAGCTGTTGAAGTCTTCAGTACTTTAGTCTTCAGCTGTTGATCTTCAGACTTTGTCAAACAGCTGATCAAGTCTTCAGCAGTTGTTGTGATGTCTTGTGGGACTTAAAGGTTTTTCTGATCTGGCTCATTGGTTCTTTTGGTCCAACAAACTCCCCTTGAACCAATGCAGCCAAAACTTTAAGCTTATTGAAGATGTCCCACTTATTATGGCAGAAAGATTGGTCTTTTTGTCTTCTAGATCAGCTCAGAAGTGACCCTTGTAAGCACAGGCCTGGGAAGAAGTCTCAATGATCTGTTGGCAAAGGATGGATGGGAACTCTGTCTTGGGGAACTGGACACAGAGCTGTTACCCCATCCATGATCTACTTCCCAACTATGAGTCTGTAAGACTCCCTTGTATAGGCCTCAATGAAGATTACTTGTTCCTCCATGGTAAGCTCTTTTGCTTCTCCTTCAAAGAGTGACTCTGGCCCATAATACTCAGAGAGGTATTTGACCTGCTTCCCATTTTTTAGTCCACTTTGTTATGACTCTATATGCGAATCATCTGGGTGAATACCCTCTAAGAACAACTGGAGCTCATTCTTTCTAACTTCCTCAAGCCTCCTATACACTAACCCCTTTTTCACCATTTTATTATCCAGCATCTTTTGTGGGGTCAGTTTAGCTTTATAGGCTTTCTTGAAGTCATCTAGGATCTCCCAAGGTGATACTACAAAGGCCAGTGAGATCACTTCATCTACAATCTTCTTTACTTGGCCAATGTATCTCTGTGGAATATTTTTCTTTTGAATCCTATGAGACACCCTAGGATCAGGCCAAATCCTCACTCTCTCTTTTTGATATTGAAAGGTATGTCTGAGAGTGTATAATCTCTGAGCATGTTTATTCATATTGATGATTGAAGATGTGGCAGCGTATGCTTTGTCGACTCTTCTCAACAGTTCCTCATCATGTTGTTTGTGAAGCTCTTCTTCTTCTAACTTCACTTTCACAATTTGCCTTTGAGATTCAGGAGTAATTGTTGGAGATGACTTATGGCCTTAGGCAACTGTATAACAGCTGATATTGGCAGCCTGTCTTCATCTTCATCATTATCTTCTTCTTCCTCTTCTAGCCTCAGCACCCTTCTCTTCCTCTTCTGGGGTACATCATCGGCTATTGGTTTTGTGGGTAAGGGAATTGGTTTAGTGGGTTGTGGTTGTGGTGGTTTTGGTGTGGGAATTTTGACAGGCTGTTCTAGCATTTTGGATGTAAGTGAGGCTTTAGATGTTTGACCATTCAGTTCTGCTCCCAGCACCAGCTTCATTCAAGGCTTCAATGACCAGCCCTTTGGTATATACTTCAGACGAACAGATCTTGGTGGTTATTGCCAAGATGCTGTCCCTGGACCATGACTTAATTTCAATCAATGATCTTCCAAGATACTTAGCTATGAACCTGATCATGATTTCCAGCCTTTCCCTTCCAACACACTGTAACTTGCCCATCTTGCTTGGATTTCTTCAATCTCCATTCTCTAATTTCTGAGTCAAGTTTTTCAGTGTCATGACCTTGCCTAAACAGCTGATCAATGATGTTATCCATTGATCGGCTGTGTTGGGCATTAGCCTCCTTCACCATTTTCTCCAACTCCTCTCCTTCTTTCCACTCTTCCTTTTCTTGTATGTGACATGAAAGTCTTTAGTACTTTCAGTCACTTTCTCCATTTCAGCTTCCTTCTCCTTCTCCTTCTCAGTCTCTACACCCAACTCCTTCTCATTTTCCACCTCTATCTCTTTTTCTTTCTCTTTCCCATCTTCAATCCTCTTTTGTTTTGCTTTCACTGACTGAATCTCCCCCTTTTTGGTTACATTG